>BMAW01036861.1:0-16580 GCA_019974015.1 Nephila pilipes
AAAAAAAAAAAAAAGATACCTTATTATTTATTTGAGGAATGATATTTTGTGGACTCTTTAACAAAAGCTGATTAAACTTAAATATTTTTTTCAAAACGGAGTTTAGGAACACAAGTAATGCTCATAGAAAAAATGCATTAACTACTGACAAAACTGAATTTTTTCATGCAGTGTGACCCAAATTTGCATGATTTTTTTAAATTTCAAAACATAATTCAAAATACATAAAAATGACAATTTTTTTCAAATTCCCTCTTTATTATGTACCCGAGTGATGTTCAGGATAGTCATTCCTTAAGCAGATATGCTCAGGGTAAATTGTTAAATGAAATCGGTAAGCATTACTAAAATTAATGATTTCACCAGTATAAATTTTTGGTTGACTGATTAATAGGCAACGAAATATAAAATTATTCAGAGCAACAAGGAAAAATACTGAGGAAGAAATCTTACACTTAAGGTAGAAGTTATTATGGTAAACATAAAAATGTCTACTTTATTGTATTAATTGTAGATCTTTAGAAAACATAGCTATAAAAAAATTACTTCATTAGTGTGAAAAGTAGAGAGTTTTCTAAAATAAATTAAGTCATTGTTTTTCGTTTTATCTTTACAGTGACTGAATTCATAGAAAATTAGTTAAGTTACACTGAAAATTTATTTGGAAAGTAAATAAAAATTATAATTTTTAATGAACAGGTACTCAGAGATTGCCTTATGCGTTCAGAAACACATCGAATAGTAGCAAATTTATACTGATAATATTTTATAAACATTGATTTATATCTCTCTGTGATATGGTTTTTCTAACTTTTCATGAATATGATATAATTATTTGGTTTAAAGAAATCTCTGTAGTAGACTTGTATCTTAATCATTGTCACATTTGGGATAAATATCATATTTAACCATCGATTTGTAAAGATTCCAATTTACAATTTGTTCTCTTATTTTATTTTTTGATTAACGTGTGATAGCATTCATGTGAGTGATGAAAATGACATGCAACACTTCTTTATCAAAATTCAATTTAATTCCTAAAAAGTCAAAATAAAATCTATTAAAAGTAAATTTTTACTAGAACTTTGTTACTTAGAATAAAAAGAAATTGATGTAAAATTACTTTAGATTTTTTTTTATCCTGTTCTGTACATGAAACTATTTGAAATAATGGAAGTGTTCACAGTTTCAGGCTTATAAAATATAATTTAGATACAAATGTAGTTAAAAATTCATTTTTGATTCTGCCTAAAGAATACTAATTCAGTTGTAAATGCCATGCTTTTTCGAGTTGCAGACTTGTTGTGTAAAAGTTTTGAAATTTAAATTGGTTAACATATGCATTTTATAAGTGTGTGTATTATGCTGTTTAAAACTTTTGGAAGTCATATTTTGATTTACTTATTATTGAATATCTTAATGTGTCTTTCATTACTTTAACTGATCTTTCTCTACATTAACTGTCTTAGAAATATATGTTTCATCATAAAATCATTTTTCTACCATAAAGGATTAAGGGTTTCTTTTTTAATATTTTCCTCTGTAGGATTCTGTACCCTACAATAAAGGAGCATTCCGAGTTGAAATAAATTTTCCTGCTGAATATCCTTTTAAGCCTCCTAAAATTACTTTTAAAACTAAAATTTATCATCCAAATATTGATGAAAAGGGCCAGGTATGTTTAGCTATTATCAGCTCGGAAAATTGGAAGCCTGCTACAAAAGCAGATCAAGGTAAAATATAATTTTAGATTCTATTTTTGAATATTGTATTAGTCTTTTATATTTTGAATGTTACATTAGTAAAAAGATTACATTAGTCTGTTTTCCAATAAATGAAATTTTTAAATTGTGAGTATCCAAAATAAGAAACTAAGCTGTAATTATATTTATAATTTTTAAGTAGAGCCTTGTACAGTCATGCTTTTATAATCAGAAATTGCCTACAGATATCTAAGATATGAATTTATGTATAATTGAATGTGTGTGTAAATACATATAAATAAATGTATATTAAATATGGTTTAAAAAAACTGGGATAAAGGCTTTTGAACCTCTATTTTATTATTCTTCACAATTGTAACATTATCCCCTTCTAGCTACAACTCTATGAATTTTTCATTGGTCAAAGCAGTGTAGGAATTTGTTTTTAGAAAACATGTTCTCGGTCTCCATTTCTTTGTCTTTTACAGGTGAAACTCTTGAATCTCGCCCCTTTTCTTTGCTGATTCCACTGTGACGAATCAAAAATCACACACAGTAAGGTTAGCCGAATATGGTAGATGTTCCTACACAGGAATCTTAAGCTTGGCAAAAACTGTCTGAACTGATAATGCAATATGGACTGAAACATTAACCTATTGAAGAATCCATTTTTTAACACACTTTGCTCATGCTAAAACATTCATGCAAAAAAATCCATGGCCATGGTAACATAGTGGTTAAGGTCGCAGACTCACAGCCAACATTGTTTTCATCAAGTTGTAGTCTCTAACCCTGATGCCACTAAAAATCCGCCATGTAGCGGGGCTGATCCACAATAAATCTGTTAAGGTCTCAAGTCTTCCTGTTGGTGTGTTATGGAAGTTTGGAAAGGGAAGGGTCAGCTTTTGAGTGTTATCCTCTGAGCTAGGCTCAAAATTACGAGGTCCATTGCTGATCACTCTCATGTTACTTCTCAATGTGATGTTAATGAAAAAACAAATTAAATCAAATTGTACAAAATGTGCTGAATAGATTCTTTTGATTTCCTATATATTCTTATGGTTTAAGCAAATGCATGAATACTCAACCAGTGATCTTTTTACATCAAAACACTGCTTTTTTTAAGGTTTTCATGAGTCATTGACAAGGATTATCTTCAATATCTTTTGGGTTTTCTTTAAACTATTTAAACAACTCAAAAACCTGAATGCATGATATTCATTACCATATACTTCTTTTAACACAAAAATGATTTTGTGTCTGAGTTTCATTAGAAATTTTTGTTAACATGTTACTCTTTTAAAATGCTTAACTTTTTCTCAACAGGCTGCAAGAGCAAGGCCCTATACAAACAAAGGCCTCAGTCCAAATAATGGTTTTGCAGTTGAATCAGGGTGGGAGAGATGGACAGTGATGGGTCTTATGACTCAGCCATGTTCTGTTTGCTCTTGATGTGCGCTGTCTGTAGATCAATTTGACCAGTTTTTTTTAGCCACATCTTGTAAATTTTAATAAATCTAGAATTTTTGGTTCAACATGACATCTAATATTGTATATATTTCAGTTATTCAAGCTTTGGTTGCCCTTGTGAATGATCCAGAACCTCATCATCCTCTTCGAGCTGATTTAGCTGAAGAATACAGCAAAGACAAAAAGAAATTCTTTAAAAATGCCGAGGAGTTTACAAAAAAATTTTCAGAGAAACGGCCATCTGATTAAAATGTGTATCTGAAAAAGTGAGAAAACCCACCTGCTGTTATATTAGTTACATAGTCTATTTAAACTATTATTGATTGTTTTATTGTTTGGATTAATATGTCTGTGATTTCTTTTTGAAATATTTTATATGTGCTCAGTTCTATGAAAACTTTGTATGTAATTATGCTTGTGATGCTGTTGGTGCTTGGTACATATTTTGTTAGTCATAAAGTATTTTAAATACCATTTTGTATGAATTAAGTTTTACCCGATGTTTGTGCCTTCAATTTGTAACTTGAATCCTTAATTTTATGTTTAAAAAATATTATTGTCAATATTTTTTTTCTCTTCTCCAGAAGATTCCATAGTATATATTTAATTTATGGTATAATTTCTCATATTTAATATCTGATCTTCATGTCACTTATAACTTAGTTTTGAAAAGATTGAAAATTTTTATCTTTCTATAATTTGTCATTTATCATTATTAGTCTTTAAATATAGATTGGCACTTAAAACTCAATAGACTTATGAAATTTATAATTAAGTAAGCCAGGTTAATATAGTATTATTGGTCCTAGAATACTCTTAATGTTAATTAGTTTCAATATATTTTTTCTATAACAAAGTCATGGTGCATTTAGTAGTTGTTTATATCAGATGAATAACAATTTATTTTTTTTTATTAGCACATGACAGATCTCATATACTTTGTACTACTTAAATACTCAGACTGTTTGACCTGTAACTGAAAGTTTTTTTTCCCCTCAGTAAGAAAATTTTGACACACTTTCTCCTAAAAAATACTTGAGGGCCATTTACCTGTTATGTCAGCCATGAAACTGTTTATTTACAAATTCTTTTTTCTGAGTTCCTTTTCATGCAAGTGTTTTCTGTGCATAATATGTATTTTTTTTTAAAAAAAAAAAAAAAAAAAAGCTATGTTAATCATATTATAGTACATGAACATTTCCAGTAGTATTTATCTTTCATGTTACTTTGAAAATTTAAATTTTTCATTTGAGTTAAGAGAAAAAGCTTTTTAAACCAATTTAATTTACAAAGATGAATCAGTTTATGATATTTCATTTTAGCACACACACTCACAGAGAGAGAGAGAGAGACCACTTTTTTCTCATCTGTTCCTTAGTAATTGCTAGTAATCTGCTAAGGTTTTTTTTATAATTATTATTTTTTACTGCCTATATCTTTTTCGAAATTTCGGAGAGGGAAAACAATTTGCATTTTTCTTGTATAATTTTTTTATTTTGATAATTATATAACTTTATCTCATCTTTTAGAAATTTCTTCAGAATATTGACAGTTCAATAAATGTAAATTTTAAATTTACAAAACGTTTTGAATGTTATATATCTTCAACTTTTTTTCCTCCTGTATGCATTTATCAGAATTTTTTTTTCCAAATGTAAGATAGTTAAGTTTACTTTTTAATGAAGTTTATTTTAAGCCTGAAACAAATTTAATTTGCTTCTTTAAAATCTCTGCTTATATGTCAGAATGGATTTTTTCTATGTGTTTGATTTTAATATCAGAAATATTCTTATGTAGTAGTAATATTTATGTAAAAAGTTATTTGCAGAATTGATTTACTAGAAAAACAAATTTATTCTGTTTGGTATTAAAAAAAAAGAATTTCATTAGCAATATTTCTTTTTAAATTGCTCAATCTGATGATTTTATCTCCTCTCTCAGATGCTAATCTGAATTTCAATTGCAAAAACTCTGCTTCATGTGTTTAAACTGAAAGCTTTTACATCACTTAAACACTTCTCCTTTCTCTCAATAATGTTCTTTATTGTCGGTGTACATAATTGTTATAGAACATTTTCAAATCTTAATTGTTACTCTGTTATATTCAAGTAATAAGTATTATAAGTTAATAGAGAACTTTTCTTGAAACTGAGTTAAAAAATAAATTTCAAAACCTTCTTATGCATATGCAACAAGGTTGAATTACTTATCATAAAATCCCCTTGTAGTTAAGGATTACTGCAAGTTTTAAGTGATACATAAATAAATCTCACCTGAAAAAAAATAAGTATTTATCTCTCAATAGGATCCCTGTTGGAAACCAAAATCTTATCTTTGGTTACTTTCTCATTTTTGACATATTTATTGATTCCTAGCTGTGAATTAGTGAGAGTTATATCACTGTATTAGTATCTTAGCAAACTCAAAGAATATATTTAGCTTGAAAAAGTCTCATAGAATTAATCTTTTATTCCAAATCAATTTTAATTTGTATATTGCAAAAAAAAAAAAAAGTTGTTTGTACACTATTTAATTAAAAATGTCTTCTAATATATCTGAAATTGTTTTGAAATGCGTTGATTGAAAACAAATTATTGTAGGTATATTTTCTATTTCAAAATTTTTCCAATTTATATATAAATAATATCTATGAATTTCTTTATGTTATAAAAAAAGTTTGTATTATTTTAATTGGATACATTTTCAAAGGGAGTTCAAAAATGATGTTTTCTGTCATAATTATCAAGATTGTTATTCTCTTTGTTAAAGCAAAAATTAAATCTTGACTTGGTTGAGCCATTTATTAAACATTAGCTGCATTTTTTAGATTATGTCTTTTGACAGTGACTGTGTTTGGAAAGAGTTCAAATTTATTAATTTTCTGCATCTAAAAAAATACTGGTATGTCTGATTCTTTGTAAACCCCTAAAACTGTGTGAACTAAATAACAAAAATTAGGATAATTTAAATCTTGTGCACTGTGATTTCCATTGACTAATTGTATCAAATTTAAATGTGTGAAATGAAAAACTGTTCCCTCCCTCTTTTTCTCTCTCTCTGAAACATGATCTTACTTTCTGTCAACATAATTTCAATGTATTCTTTTCATGAATGACTAGTGCTTCTGTGAAGGATAATTTATTTGAAAATTTGGAATTGGAGAGCTAATACTAGAAATGTGTAAGTATTTAAAAGAAACTTGATTATGATAACTTGCTTTTTGTTATAACTTTCTACATTAAAGCTCAGCATAATTTCATATTTAAAAAATGATCTATACATATATATATACACCTTAATTTCTGTCAAAGATTATTCCATAAATGGTTAAAATTCTTATGCATATAATAATTCCATATAATGGGTGAAAACTATCTCTTTTATTTCACATTGTTATCTAACTTAATTAAAATGCAATTTATAGTAGCTGTGGAGATTATAAAAAGTGTAAATGTCTTTTTCTCTCTTTTTGTTCTTCTGATAAAACATTTTTTGTAAATCATGATTAATTGAATATGTATTTGAATTAAAACTCTTATTTTAACTCTAAAGTTTCAATAAAGACTTAACTGTGTGAATTCGATTTCAGTCTCTTTGTACATTTCATGTACATTAAATTAATTTTTTGAATTATACTAAAAGTCTCATCAACTTTCTTTGTATTTGTAATTACTTGCAATATGAATGAAGGTGAATAAATATGCTATCATAAATTTCATAAAACTTTCTTGTTAAGTATCTTTCTAAAATAGTCGGAATTCATATAAATTTAAAGTGAAATCACATCTGCTTTTTGCATAGCATTTAATTTTTGAAATGCGTTTTTTAGTCATTTTCTGTACAAACTTCTTTTTGATGTACATATACATTTCTCTGAATTGTACTCTTCTGAACTTTTTGCAGTATCGCCTTAGTATTTGTCACCCAATTCATAAAATAATTTTATGGTCCCATCAATCAATAAACTTCTCATAAGATAGATAGAAGGGGGCAAAAATAACTTGTTTACATGAGATCTGAAGCAAAGAGTTACAAGAGTACCCATATTCAGTATCGTAGATTTCTACAAGTCATCATTAAGATTTACAAAATCAGATATATTATGAATGTTTGTTCCCTCTCCCTTTTATAAAATGTTGTTGAAGGTTCAAATGTTGTAAAGAAATAAATCTAAAAAACTGAGAGGAAATTTTTTTCTCTTGTATTAAAATGTTCTCTAGTATCATCAAAGCATTGAACATGTTTCTTGTTATTTCTGTTTAAAATATTTTTCTGAGCCTTTTTGAAGTTCCATACAATTTCTATGAAATGTTACAGGAAAGCCATTTTATATTTTGTCACATATTTATATAATATATTTAAATATTGCCTTTATGAAATTAGTATATTTTTGCAAATGGAGATTGGGGTGTACTTGTGATATTACAAGCTGAATTATGTATGAAACAATAATCTTTATTTTTATTTATTTAGTGATTAAAGGAATTGTGCTACTATTTAAGTGATGATACTATAAGTATCCTTATTAATAACTAAAATATCAAATAAATTGTCTTTTATTTTAATGAATTATTTTCATTATAATTTCTTCATTAATTCTGAGTAGAATTTTGTCTAATAAACTGTTAATAATTGTGTGAGATCTAACTGCCAAAATCCAAGCTTTAAAAGATATTTAAAAAATGCTAACAAATCATTCTTAATTATATAAATAAAATATAGTGAAAACTATTTACACATTGCAGGGTAAAAGAATTTTTTATATATATATAACAATTGAGATGAATCCTATTTTTGAATCTTTAAAGATTGCAATTAAATTATATTTATTTGAAAATTTGTATTTTTAAGATTTTGGCACTTTGATTAATGTTGAACAATATATTTAAGTCTATCTCTGTATGTTATTTGTAAAGTGTGTAATTGTATACCAAATTATTAGTGAAAACTTTCATATCTATGTTAATGTTTATTGCGAAAGTATGTATGTGTAACAGAAAATTTTATATAATAAAATATATTGCCCTTTTGAAGCATTTTATGGTTTGACATGATTTTAAATTTGTAAAATATTCTTATATTTCAAATAAGAGTGTTTTGTTATTCTGCAAGTTAAAATCTTTATATGGTAAAACCTCATTAATTCAGTTTATTTAGGATCAGAGTTGAAAAAATGAAATAAAACAAAATATATTTTGAAAGGCGGTAATGCAAATTTCTGTAGCCCACCTGCTTAAGGTCAAATCTGACTTACAGAAGTTAATCCAATTACGAGTATATGCTATGATGTGACTATATAAAAAGATTTCTTAAGTTATAATGAAAGTACAGGTATTTGAGGATGAGACAAGACTGATTGCACTTGCTCAACCGAGAAGATGTTAATACTTTGATATTGATTGATAATTTGTTTGAATGAACTATTTGGTATTTCTTATCTTTGCTATTGATTGATAATTTTTTGAATTAAGTATTTTTTATAGGGAAAACTTTCCATCGTGATTATGAGCCTTTATTCCTGAAGGATGGCAAGTTTTTGAATTAGCTAATAATTTTCAGGGGCCGTATCAATATTATGAACGAAATGCAAGAACTCCAGCAATTTACATTTCTGAAGTTGAGTGGCTGCAACTATCAAATGTGGAAAGTTAAAATTAAGTTCTACTGATCGACCGAGGTTACTGAGATTATGTTTCAGGAGAAATTGATCCATTATCCAATAGTACAAAAGAGAAAGAGAGGCAAGCATTCAAACGAATTAGGAAACATTCGTACATTATTATTTACAAAGGAGTCGAGCGTCAGCTCATTACACTAATTTCAAACACTACTGATGAGAAAGTTGCCTAGTCAATTCTAAAAATGAAGTTTGAGCCCAACGTCCAGAGCTAGACATTCTAGTCTAATTGATGAGTTTGATGAACAAAAATTTAAAGATGTCGAAGAAAGCATTGGTATATATTTGCAAGCGAGTGCCCGAAAAAACGCCATTAATTAAAGAAACATGTTTTGATATACCCAATTTATTACCGACTGATTAAGAAACTGCCTTCAGGTTATGACAACTTAGTGTAATTGCTAGTGTAATTATCGTCTTGTCATTGACAGATTTAACTTTACATAGATAGAAAGTCAACTCTGGATGAATTGGGAAGAATAATATAGAAAAAACGATGAAGAACTTGTTCTGGAGTCGGAGGCATACCTGACTAAGGTTGTATTAAAGTCTGACCGAAGAAAGTAAATGTTCATCGCTGTGGAACCATAATGGACCCTCAACTCGGATATTGTCTGAGATCATTTGCAACGAAAGCTTTTTTTATAGCAACAGATAAAGGCTATTTCATAAGAGATTCAAGAAAGAGACATGGGGAGAAAGTTGTGAAGAATGCAAACGTATAAAAGTGAAAGTACCTTAAGAGAGATAATCCGAAGTTCAAGTTTCTCAGATATTCATCGGCAACATTCAACAAAACCAATCGTATGCGGTGCCGAATGACATAAATTCAAATTTAGACGAGTAGTTGATCGATTCAATGATTTCACAATTTGTTTCGAAAAATTTATAGATCTTAATCGGACTGAAGCCCTTATTAATTATAAAAAATGCACATCGGAAATACTTGGGGTAAGATAAATTTTTTATGCTAGGGGGAAAAAAATGGTTTTGTGCAAGTATATTAGAAAAACGTTTTGTATTCACTCAATGGGTGTCGTTTATTTAAATTGTGGTACTAACATAGACGTAACAAAGTATAAAATTTGTCAGCTTGGTAATGAGATAGTTTTATGTAAAGAAAAGGGGGAATATTTATTAACTGCTCTTAGAGTAGATAATTTGTATATTCTTTATGGTATGCTAGTCAAGTGCTTCGAATCTTATGATGTATCTATTAAATGTAATTTGAATATTGGCTATAAGGGGATTTGGACTTATATTAAATATTGATTTATTAATTAAACTGATATATTAATATATCAATTTAAATTGATTTGATTAATTAATTGTAAGTATTGATTTATTAATTAAAATGAGTAAAATTCTAGTATAACTGATGTAGAAAGTAATGTATGATTCAAGCTTACCCTATAAGCTTGAATTTTGTACTAGTTGTAATATTGCCAAATGTACTATATTTACATATAACCTCAAGTTCGTATATTTCTGATAAGATACGTTTGGATGTGAAGGGTCCTTCCCCTGTAAAATCATTAAGTAGAAAGTCATACTTTTTGTTTATAATTGAGGATTACACTAGATATGCTATTGTGCACATAATTTAAAGGAATCCGATGTTTTGAAGAAAATCTTGCATTTACAAAGAAGAAGAAAACAGTTAAATAGAAGAGTAAAATCTGTTAGAACTGACAACGGGTTGGAATTTTGTAGTAAAGAGTTTCTTTTCTTGTAGGATTGGGTAAAAAAGCCGAGAGAACGGCTGTCTGTTCCCCGGAAGAGAATGGAATAGCAGAAATATTCAATGGAGAACTATTGTAGAAGGAATGTGAGCAATTTTGCTGCATTCTGGACTACAATTACTATTTGGGGATGAGGCATTTATGGACACACGTAATCGTTGTGAACATAAACTGACTATAGGTGAAACTCCGTTTGAAATATGTACAGATAGGAAAGCTAGCTTCAGTGAAACATTTCAAGATTTTAGAATCTCTCGCATATTATCAGATCCTCAGTGTTAGAAGAAATAAATTACAAAAGAAAGCCGACTTGAGATTCTCAGTTATGCAATACGCACTAAAGCTTATCGTGTTTGGGCTACAGATAAGCAACGCTTAACTGAAACCATATACGTAAAAATAGACGAAATGTAAAAAGGTTTTTCATGTTTCTTTAAACCCGCACCGTAACTAATTTACTTTTTCAAAGAAAAATTTACCTTTTATTTTTTATCAAGCATCATATTTTAGGTTTGGATATCCATATATATATATATTTTTTTTTAAAAAAAATTGAAACTAGATGAAACAAATGTTTGGCGCTGCATAGCCTGATTTCGCTCTTGTGCCATAAAATCCTTAGGGCCGCGGTAGCCTAGTGATCAAGGTCGTGGACTCGCGGCCGGCGGTTTTCGTTCAGTTGCGGGTTCGATCCTTGGCTGCCAAAGACTGCCGTGTAGCAGGGGCTGATACACGTTAAATCTGTTCGGGACCCAAAGTCCTCCCGTTGGCGTGGTGTGGATGTTAGGAGAGGGGGGTGCCAGCTCAGGTGTCGTCCTCGTCACTTGACCGTGGTTCAAAATTTCGAGGTCCGTCGCCAATAGCCCTCATGTTGCTTCTAGTGCGACGTTAATATAAACTAAACTAAAGCCATAAAATCCTACATTTACTCATGCTTATTTAATCGGATATCAATGGAATGTGTTCATTTACCAGTACTCAAGGAATATGTTAATGATAAAAGTGAAACCTGATATTGAATCTGAAATAAAGCCTAAGTTAGCGATAGATATTTCACAATGGACAAGAATGTCAAAACCTTGCTTATTGATGCTCATTATTATCCCCCCAATCAGAAAACCTCGTCTAGAGTATATAAAGAACGTTACTGAGTATTATGAAAAAAAAAATTTAATATTTAAAGCTAAACCTATTTCACAAAGAAGGCATCTAGTAGACAGAGATTCGTGTATCTAATGATTCAAATACTGAAAATTCAGACGAATCTGATCAATCAATTTCTTAGATCTTTTTCAGAAGTTCATAATGTTGAAATTCCTTGATTGTTTGAACAATCCCTGGAATCTTCTGAAGAACATGATTGTCGTCACACAATGGTTGAAGACATAAAAAGAACTATAAACAAACGTAAAGTAAGGACGTTAATTAATCCGCCTAAACCTGCTAAAATTTAGGCTGTAATAAGTGTGTTTATTCTATTGAGAAAAATGTCAACTCAAAAATTAAGAAATTTATAGTTGGACTTCTAGCTCAGGAATTGAAGCAATGATTTGAATTGGATTAAACGAATACATATTTCTTTATAAAATTATTTTTAAAATTTCTTTATAAATCTTTTATAAATTTCTCCTTAGCTAAATTATCTTTCATGATTTTGGATTCGTGGTTGCATGTGCAACTGGATGTTCAGTCAGTATTCTTGTATGGGGAGTTACGTAAGAAAACCTACGAGTATATGCGTCAACCACCGGATTATGTGAAAAAAAGAAAGGAATCCGAAGTATGCTTACTACAGAAATCAGTCTGTGGTCTTTATCACAGCTGTAAAATGTGGAATAAAAAATTAGACTCTGTGTTAGAATCATTTAGTTTTCTCATACTAAAATATAAGGTACAATATTCTAAAATTAAGCATATTCATGTAAGGTTATATTTTATAAGAATTCTTTGTGAAAGAGAATTAAAATTAGAATAAGTATAGGAGTTTAACTAAATTTTGAGGATTTATTGACGAAACCTCAATCTAAAGACAGGTTCAAATTTTTATTGATAGACTGTTTACATTCCCGTAGGGTCGAAAGTTGAAAGACGATAATATAAATTCGCATAGCTCCGCCACAGTAATCTCAAATTTGACGTATAGAAATTAATCCAATTAGATGCCAGAATGTGTCTACATAAATGAGATTGTTTATTAACGTTGCACTGAGAAGCAACAAGAGGACTATTGACGACGGATCTCGCAATTTTGACCAAAGACCCTTCGTGTAGCCGGGGCTGATGCAAGTTAAATCTGTCGGGGCCCAAAGTCCTCCCGTTGGCGTGATGTGGAAGTTAGGAGAGGGAGCTGCCAGCTCAGGTGTCGTCCTCGTCACTTGACCCAGGATCAAAATAACGAGGTCCGTCACCAATAGTCCTCGTGTTGCTTCTAGTGCGACGTTAATAAAAAACTAAACAAAACTTGCAATTTTGAACCACGATTAAGTGATGAGGACGACACCTGAGCTGGTCTTTCCCTCTTCAAACCTCCACACTAAAACCAACGGAATGACTTGGGACCTCAACATATTTATAGTGTATTAGGTTCGCTACATGGCGGGTCTTCCGTGGCATCATTATCCCGAGGCTCGCCGTGTAGGTGCTTCCCGTACCCCTGTACAGGGAAAGAGCTATGCAACGGCCAAACAAACAAAGAAAGCTTCTAAATCTATCAAATTTCCGGAACCTCTTACTTCCACACAACCTACAACTAAGACAGCACAACAAAAGTAAAAGTTCTTAAAAAACCCATCAACAGCTAAGACTAACACTTCGCTACAAACAAACAAAATAAATTTTATTAAAACCCCTTCCTCTGCTAAGGCTAATCAGGCTAGGCCATTGGCCAGGTCGAAAGCTCTGCAGAGGCAAAAACTAAAACTTGCTGCGAAGAACAGCGTTCCTCGCAAAAAAAACTAGGGTCATTGACTGGGATGCGGTGGTTTTGCACCCATCAACCGAAGATTATGACTCCATGGGGGTCCTGGAAACGGGACCTTCCACTTCCAGTGCTCCCATTTAATGCCTTTTGTTTCCTGGAACTGCCACGGCTTACGACCCAGACTAGAGGATCTCAAATCGATACTATCTACGCACCAACCTGTCTGTGTTGCTCTTCAGGAAACTTTTCTGAAGAGTAATATGACAACCCGAGTGCGTGGATTCATTGTGTACGACGGGATGTTGATGTCGCATCACCTATTTCCGGAGGTGTTTGCATTTTGGCATCCCAGAACTGTCCTCATAACGTCGTTACACTGACCACATCGTTACAGGCTGTGGCAGTGCGGATCCATGCCCGCACATTAATCTCAGTCTGCTCACATTTACCTGCCACCTAACGATGTTGTGTCACAAACGGATTTGAACCACTTAGTATATCAGTTACCAGCTCCCTTCCTTCTGCTAGGTGACTTTAATGGACACAGCCCTCAGTGGGAGTATGAAGGTACGAATTCTTGTGGTCGGCAGATCGAGCAGTTGATTTCGGATCACAGTCTCTGTCTGCTGAACACTGACGAGAAGACGTATTTCCATGCACCCACAAGGACTTTTCATTCCCTTGATCTAGCCATTTGTTCTCCAACACTGCTACCGTCGCTGAATTTAGAGGTTCTTAATGATTTACATAACAGTGATCATTTCCCTCTCCTAGTCTTCCAGGTTCATGGTAGTGGGGTGCGATTACGTCCCCCCACTTACCGCTTCAACCGGGCAGATTGGGATTTATTCACACGGTTAGTGGTTATTACCGGTACAATGGTTCAAGATCGAGATGTTGATGACTCTGTCCGCAGCGTCACTGCCTCTATCGTGAACGCTGCTGATGCAGCGATACCGAAGAGTAGAACTTCAAACAGGAAGATGAGTAAACCATGGTGGAATAAGGAATGTCAATCCTCCTACAGGGAACAAAAGAAATTGTGGGGTATCTTCAGACGATATCCCACAACCGAAAACCTCATAGCCTTTAAAAGAGCAAGGGCGTTTGCTCGCAGAGTAAGGCGACATAGTCAGAGAAAATCTTGGATCAGGTATGTCTCTTCCATCACATCGTCTACCACAAGTCAACAGTTATGGAGAAAGGTAAAAGCTGCAAACTCCCTGTATCGGAATTTACCATCCCGATACTGGTAACTGCAAATGCTGTGCATTCTTCACCTGTCGAAGCGGCCAATGTCATTGGCCACTCTTTTGCTAGTGTGTCAAGCTCCGATTCACATAGCGCTACATTTTTAGCGACTAAGAATCGTTCTGAGCAGACACCTATCAACTTCAGGTGTCGGCAACCACTCCCTTATAACTGTGACTTTGACATGTGAGAATTGAGAAAGGCTCTGTCCTTGGCTAACAATACCAGTCCAGGCTCTGATGGTATAACATACGATATGCTTCGCAACTTGAGCGAGGATTCACTTGTCAGTCTCCTTTACCTATTCAACCGAATATGGAGAGAGCATGTGTTTCCTAGCCAGTGGCAGGAAGCAATCGTTATTCCTATTCTGAAGCCTGGTAAGGTTGCAAAGAACCCTTTCCACTATAGGCCTATCGCTCTGACGAGTTGCCTCTGTAAGACCCTAGAACGTATGGTCAATGCCCGTCTCGTTTATCAAATGGAAAAAGACCAATGCATTCCTCCGTTTCAGAGTGGCTTCCGTAAAGGAAGATCCACAGTAGATAACATCCTTCTACTCGAAAGTCAGATTCGTTTGCTTTCGTACGAAGGAATCATTTGGTTTCTATTTTCTTTGATATCGAAAAGGCATATGACCGTACTTGGCGCTATGGGATTCTGGGCATTCTATACGATTATGGTCTGAGAGGCAATTTGCCTCTTTTTATTCAAATGTTTTTGTCCATCAGATCTTTTCGAGTACGTGTAGGACATGTTTCATCCGACTCTTTTATCCAGTTTGAAGGAGTTCCTCAGGGCAGCATTTTGAGCCCCACTCTTTTCATTTGTCACATTTCTCCCATACTTTCTCATTTGCAACCATCAGTTCATGGTTCATTATACGTTGACGATCTGCAGATTTCCTGCGAAGGATCGTCTATGCGTATCATTGAGCGACGACTTCAGACCGCAGTCAATAACCTGTTTTCATGGTGTGACGCGAATGGACATAGTATTTCTGCCAGCAAGAGTAGTTGCGTGCATTTTTGTAGGAGACGGGGTCTCCATCCCGATCCTAATATTCGCATCCGTGATACATTTATTCCGGTCGTCCCTGACGTCCTCTTTCTCAGAGTAATTTTCGACCGCAAACTCACTTTCCTTCCGCACATTTTACATCTGCGGAAGAGGTGTGAGAAATCCCTGAATATCTTGAAGGTGTTGTCCAACACCTCTTGGGGAGCAGATCGAACTTCTTTACTCCGAGTGTATCAGTCGGTGATTCTATCTCGGATCGACTACGGATGTATCGTCTACGGATCTGCTGCAAAACTACCTTGCGGAAGCTTGACCCAGTCCACCATCATGCTCTGAGAATCTGCTGTGGTGCGTTTCGAACGTTAGTGGCGATATATTAAATGGCGAAAAGATATTAAACAGCTGATGAAAAGCTGAATAGATGATGATGTAGGTGTCTTGGAGTGAGATGGTTGACTGAAAAAGATGCTATTGAAGGAGTAATAAAGGAATTAATTAAAAGGGTCAGAGTTGGAATACAAAGTGTTATTGGGGAATTAAATGGAAATAATTATTGCAAGATTAGTAGGGTAGGGCATGAGTTACATTATTGTAAGCAAAAATTAGCTGGGCCCTTATTAGAGGATTACTATGATTTGTTAGTCTATTATAGAATCTTCTAAAGAGATAGTTGATGTGTTTAATAATAGGAGAGTATTGAGATCCCCTTGTGTGTGACAGAATTTCTGACATTCCATGGTAAGTTAGTAATAATGCGGAGGGGTGGTTTTTTTTTTTTTTTTTTTTTTTTTTTTTTA
>BMAW01036861.1:16680-132299 GCA_019974015.1 Nephila pilipes
TTTTTTTTTTTTTTTTTTTTTTTTTTTTTTTGAAGAATCTGAATTTTTTTTTAATGTGAGTAGGTGCGACATGTCTCCAAGTAGGGGAAGCATAAAGTAGGATAGGGTGGATTACTTGTTTATAGGGAAGAACTTCGCTAGCAAGAGTTAGTACTGAATTTCTGCCAATTAAAGGTATACAGCTATGGATTTTGGACAAGCATTTGTCAATTATTGAATGGATATGAAGTTTGAAGATAAGTTTGGATTCCGGGATAACTCCTAAGTATTTGACCTCAGAGTCCCAAGAGATTTAATCATTAAAGAATTTGAGCTTTTTTATTAGGAGGGTGGCGTGACCTTTTCTAAGTATGAGAGCTTTAGTTTTATTACTATTTACAGCAATCCTCCAGAGTGCCATCCATTCTTATATTTGTTTAAGATGATTTTGTTATATAACTATTACGTTAATTGGACTATTACCTTGGGTGAGGATCGCTACGTCATTTGCGAATAAACAGAGGCTAATGTAAGGACTCTGAGGGAAGTCATATGTAAACAAATTGTAGCAAATTGGAGAAATTGGTTGGTACGGAAGCCGAATTGTGAATCTCCAAAAATATTATTAGTGGAAACATGAGCGAGTATTCTGGTTAACAGGATTCTTTCAAAGATTTTTGAAATAGAATTTATTAGGCTGATAGGTCGATAGTTGGAGGGAATGGTGTGGTTTTGGACGAATTTGGGGAAGAGAATTAGAGTTGCATGTTTCCATTTTTGTGGAAAATGGGAAAAACTGAGACATTTATTAAAATTTTAGTGATATGAGTAAGTGCGTTGAAAGGGGGAGAATTTAAAGGCTAGATTTAGAATGAAATCCACTTCGGGGGCTTTCTTTATGTTTAACTTCTTAGATATGGTAGCTATTTCAATGGGAAGGTGAGGAGGGGGAGAAATTAAAATTGGTATGGACTTCAAGATAATTTTGAATTATTGATTATGTTTTTTCAATATGATCATCTTCATATGGAGTTGGGTTTTCCTGGAGCGAGGACTCAAGATTATAGACAAGCAGATTAGCTTTTTCTTTATCAGAGAATACCTGACACTTATTGCCTATTAGTGGGGAGATATTGTAATATTTATTAGAAAGTTTTTTGTTCATATTAAAAAGGGAATTATCTTCGTTATTAAGCTGACGGAGTAGGTTTTCATTTTTTTGTTTTTGTTTTTAAAGGTATTGATTTCATTCTTAATTTGCTTTTCGAGGTTATTAATTATGAGTTTCATAGGATGGTATCTGGTGTTTTGCCATTGTTTTCTGTACCTATTTTTCTCTTTAATTAGGTTTCTTGTATGAGGGGGAGCCTAAGATTGGGGGGTTTGGATGGATCTGGTATTACTCGCATGTTAATTGCATTTGGATATTAGTAGTAAGAATGTAAATGATTGGTCTAGATCAAAGATATTATTAATAATGGGGTTACCTTTTGTGATATTATATAGAATTTCTTGATAGCGGAACCAATTAGTAGTTGTTAGAGGACGAAGGGGAATAGGGAGAATTTTATGGAAAGAGATGTCCAATAGCATAGTGTTATGGTCCCTAGGTAGTTCATTAACTCTTTCGATATTGTAGAATGGTATGTTTTTGAGAATAGCAAAATCTATTACAGATTAAGTATTGCTATTGTAAGGAAAGTGAATGGGTGAGTCGGGAGCAGCTGTCTGGTAATTATTAGTGTTGCACATAACATGAATTATTTTACCTGATCTGTTTGCCCTGCCTCGGTTCCAGTTTGGATGTTTTACATAAGAGATGCCTATTAAAATTCCGGTGGGTTTGCCTGAGATTAAGGGAAGCGGGGGATGGTAAATAGTAGAGATTGTGAAGTATTGGTTGTCTTTGGAATTGATATGGATGGTGGTATTTTCAGAGGTGCCGGTATTTTTAATAACCATATGAGGATAAATGTTATTTTTAATTTATATTGCAGTGCCTCCGCCTCAATGGTTTGATCTGTCAGAACCGTATATATTATAATTTGGAATTTTAAAATTTTCAGATGGTTTGAGCTGAGTTTCCTGAACTCCTAGGATGTCAGAGTTGTAATCATCTATGAAATTTTGGAGATCTCCTATTTTTGATTTAGTGCCATTTGCATTCCATCTCGCAAATAGATAGTTTATTTAGCATATTAAATTTTAAAACCAGATGGATATCATACTGCAAATGACTTGGAATGATTTTTCAATTTTTGAACATAAATCAAGTTTATTATCAGCGAATATTTGTCCTATTAATTTAAATTATTGTTAAGTTTCCATTATTTTATCAAACTTGAAGTTTTTGAAAAAAAAAATTAATTTCATTAACGAATGAAAAAACTTAATAGGTTGGCTGTCATTGATGGGTGTGGAGTTTTGGTCGCTTTGACTATTGTTGTTTTTGACATTTTTACGTTTTTCTTCCCAGTAGTTTGTGGTTGGTGGGGGAGAAGGTTTGAAATTCATTTTTGGGACAACCAGAGTAATTTGCTGTATGATCTCCAACGCAGTTACAGCATTTGAGGAGGCTTTCAGGAGTTTTGGTGCAGCTATGAGTTGTTTCATTATTATATTCACATTTCACACATTTAAATTCCCTAGCGTAGAATCTAGAGTGGTGAAAATAACTTTAGACGATAGAGCATTGATTGTCTGTTTTTCCTTTATGGAGAGGCTCAATTGTAACTGAAAGGTATCCAATATTATTGATTTCGAAAATTTCATGAAAAAGATTCCATTTCTGTTGATATTATTATTAATAAATTGCAAAATGTGAAACTGATAATTGTGTTCTCTTATATAAACCTCAAGGACAAGGAAGATATGGTTTCAGGTTCTACAAGCTTACAAAATTGCCAAATAATTTGCCAGCAATTGGCTTACAAACAGCTGAATAAAAAGATTTGATGGTAAAAAGCTGTACTTTTTGCATTGACTCATTTCACAAAATCTGTGAGTATGATTTCTATTTAATGAATTTAACTGTACCTGATGAATACAGAATAGGCTATTCAATTGCACATTTTATCACAAACAAATTAGACATGGAAATTATGCATCGTTTATTAGACAGCATAAAAGAAAGAGTTCTCAATTTAAATATTAATTGTATCATGACTGATGATGATGAAACAACAGGTCCCGCTTTTAAATAGGAGTGTTAACTTCCCTACTTAAAGTTCGCCTCTAGAGGGCGTTCATTTGTAAAGGGGAGAGTGTTTGATGTCACACGATCCCCTCAGACGAGACCTGACCGAATCTCCGAGCGGAGCTGTTTTAAGCGAGCAAGATGACACTCGTGTAAATAAATTATTGTTGTTATACAACCTGATGTGTTTTTGTCTTAGGACAACTGTGAACCGTAATCTACTGATTATTAATTAACTCAGACGAGTCCTGACCGAATCTCCGAGCGGAGCTGTTGTAAGCGAGCGAGATGACGCTCGTGTAAATAAATTGTTGTTGTTATATAACCTTATGTGTTTTTGTCTTAGGACAACTGTGAACTGTAATCTAATGATTATTAACTAAGTTAACAAGAAAGTATAAGTAAAGGAAGTGTGTGTGTAAGGAAGTAAAGAAAAAAATAATCCCAACAGGAGTTTGAAGATTATGTTAATCATCTGCTTTGCAAATGGCATCTGCATCGTGCTTGGAAAAAACAGTTAACTAATCTTGTTTCTAGTTTGGAAGTGAGGAATAAAATTATGCTTCTTTGTCAGTTCTTTTAGAGGAAACGAATTCAATTAAATTTAAAAATGGTATAGATAATTTTAAAGTTGCATTTGCTGATAAGGAACCTGCTTTCATTAAATATTTCGATGATAATTATTACGGTAGATCTGAATTTTGGAGTATGTCATATCGTCAATATCCGCATGCATATACTGATACAAATATGTATTGTGAGTCGTTTCAAAATAAATTAAAAACCAACTGTTTTAAGCACAAATTTAATCGTCGAATAGGTAAGCTAATTGTAATTGATACTGTATTATAAATAGAAAATGATACATACTTATTCCATCAATACAGAATTATAATTGGCACTCACATTATCAAGTATTTATCCTCCAACATATCATAAGCCTTGGTAGCTTAGTGGTTATGGTTTCGGATTCGTGGCCGGTGGTTAGCGTTCAGTTGCGGGATCGATCCTTGGCCGCTAAATACCCGCCGTGTAGCCGGGTCTGATGCACGTTAAATCTGTCGGTGCTGAAAGTCCTCCCATTGGAGTGGTGTGGAAGTTAGGAGAAGAGGTGCCAGCTCTGGTGTCGTCCTCGTCACTTGATCGAGGTTCAAAATTGAGAGGGCCGTCGCCAATAGCCCTCACGTTGGTTCTAGTGTGACGTTAATAAAAAACTAAACTGACCTCCAACATATCATAAACGACGCAATACTGGATTACAAATTCCCGATGGAGATATTTATGTGAAGGCGACACATTCATGGTTAGTAAAATCACAAGCTAACGGAAACATATCTTACGAAGTTAAAAAGATTACAGAAGAATGTTCAGACTGTGATAAATGCTACTGTAGATATATAAAACAATTGTGTTTATCTTTATGTCTGTATTTTTATACTTGAGAATGTTTGGATAATCCCCTAATGTGTTAACATATTCGTAAAGTTCACTCTTCATATGTTAAAAAACTTCTGTATTTTGATGGAGGTTAAGGAATTATTGAAGATAAAGAATATGACCCTAATTCAGTTCCAGTTGTGATTTGTGTAGAAAACTGCATTGATTCTGCAATTAAAGAAACATTCAATGAAGAAAGAGAGTTCCCCAAAACTAATATTTTACTTGCCAAATTAAATTTTTTATTACAAAATAAATTTGTCAAAGGTATTCAGTTATCTTATTTAAATAGCAATTTAAAAACTAGTTTCAATGTGTGAATCAATAGGGGAAAGAAATGGGAAAATGAGACTAGAAAATTATTTAGTTGCCTCCCCTTTCCCTCCTAGTCAGAATTTAAACAAGCAGTATACATTTAAACATACTAGTTAAGTTCAAAAATTAAAGAGAATCGGAAAATCCTTCTTTAACTGTCAAAAATGAAGCAAAGGAGAATTTAAAATTGGAGCAATCAGTTTTATGTCAAATGGCTTGTTTAGGAAACCAACTGGATCTTTTACACCCCTAATTAGTTATGAACCTGATTATAGTCAAGTAGGTTTACATATTGAGGACATTAAACTACATTTTTATGAGGAGAAATCCTTGGATAGTTATGCATCTGAGATGAGGAAGTAAGTATTCTTTCAAAATAAGCTTTTATGAGGAGAAATCATTGGATAGTTATGCATCTGAGTTGAGGAAGTAAGTATTCTTTCAAAAAAAAAAAACTTTTGTAAAGGATGGTTGAACAATAGTACAATTGATGCATTCAATTTAAAAATCATAAAAGATTCCATCATGGCAAAATGTTACCACACGTAAATTCTGGAAAGTGTAGGTATTCTTGGAAACTTCTTTGATTTTAACCAACTTAAGAATCCAGAATTCATTTTCATTCCCATTAATGTTCCTTGCCATTGGGTTTTATTTGTGGCTAAGTTAAGTGTCAAGAAATAATATTTTTATGATCATTTAGGTTTCAGAAATGAAGCTAAGTATAAAAAATTAATATATTTATATGGAGAAGAACATTAAATACTTTGTTACGTGATGTACAGGATCAGCCACATTCATTTCTTATTCATCTGAAACAAACTGTTAGTATGGATCATGGTATTTTTGTATCGTATTTTACAAATAGGATATTAGACAGAAAAAAAGCGGCCGATAATTTTTATATAAATGAATTTAGAAGGTACTTGTATTATTCTATTGCAGGTAAGTGTTTAAATAACATCAAATATATTGTATCAGATGATATTAATGTTTTTTATTAATGCAAGCAGAATGATATACACTAGGTAAGTTTATTCAAGCAGCTATTTAATTATTTAAAATACTATATAAAATTAACATTGTAACTCTGCAGTTTCATTTGTTTACTATTAAAAATTCATTATTTTTTGTATTAAAAATAATTGAATGAGTTTTAAAGTATAAGGAATAAATACCAATTGGGGAACCAGCCTTTCCTGTTTGGAAAAAAGGGTAATGCGTTTACACACTATACTACCTGGGTGACATGGAAAGTCATAGAGATAAACCAAGTTTCATATGATGTATTACTTTCGGGAAATATTTTTAATAGCTCTTATTTTTCAGGCTGTAATCTATTTTATTTTGTGAGTCATTAATTAAGTACTGGGAACACTCTTGCATATCGGAAGTTTTTTATATGAAGAGAATGCTAGATGGTATTCCTCCCCCTCCCCTTCTGTGGTGACAATATATTATAACTGCATAACAGTTATGAAAGACTTTCTGAAACATTAAAATTTGTAAAAAATAATAGGTAAGTTATATTTATGTGGAAATTAATACAGTTTGAACTAATATCGTTTAGTTAAAGTAGAATAATGCTTCAACTGTCTACTTTTTAAGACTACCATTTTAGAAAACACAGTATTTTTCTGTATCTCTTTTTTATTATGTATTGTTTTTAAATAATAGCAAATTTTGTAATTCTATCAGTTTTTTTTTTTTTTTTTTCATATTAGAAGAATAATTTTGATTGATTATTGTCACTTTTTTTTATTTGAACTTTTAAAAAATATTTTTTTGCAGGTATAAAATAATACATGCCTGAACTGATTTAGGATGAGCCAGGTTGGATAATGTTAAATGAATAATAATTTCGTCCGTCACTGAAATAAATTCTTTAACATTTTTGTTCTAATTATGTTGATTAAATTACAATATCTTTTAAGAAGCTGATAAAACGTTATCGTTGGGAAACCGTTTATTTTTTATGATTATAGAATAGAAAAATTAATTCATGTCCCGAACTGATAATATTAAAAAAAATTGTATTAACCAAATTTAAAACATTTTTAGATATTGTTTACGATATCGATTCGTTCCAGAGATGTGAATCCTGTAGAGGCAATTATCTCGCGGTGGAACTGAAGAAGTGCCGTATTGTCAGGTTTATCAATAAAAAATTTTTAAAATATGTATGACGCCTCCTTTTGATTTACTTCACTAATCATTATTAATTTTACGAAGATAATTATGCAACGATACAGTCAAATGATAAGACGTCTGATAATTGCTAAATCATTTTATTTAATTTATGAATATTTATGCAATGTTACTCTCTCTTTTCTTCAATGTACTTGAAATATAGAATATAGTCTTAGAATTATTATCTAAATTCAATTCTACCATCTCACTCGTGTTCATTTGAGAAATATCTATGCGATTGAGAGTCGGAGGGGGAAATCTTCCAATACGGACTTAATCCACTAAGGATCTTTAATACAAATTTGGTCTGTTATCAATATTCACTTATTACCAGGGCCGTTTTTAACCTCCCCGGTGCCCTAGGCACTTCAAAGTGTTACTCCCCCCCCCAACTATTTCCAGAGCACCCCTCCCCTGTCTTCAGTTCTTGCCTTGCCAGTTTGGGTGGGATTTTCTCTTACTCTTTTCCCTTTCTTTGTTTCTGCTCTTTGGAGAGTGTTTTCATTATCCACCACCTATGGACTCCCAACAGGCAGTCATAAGGAAAGGATAATGGCATGATTTGGCTATTTCTTACCATACGGTATCACAGTCCCCCCCCCCGCCCTTTTGTAAATTAGTATAGTAAATTAATGAAATCGTTTGCGATTACAGTATAGATTATACAATATTGTATGAACTGTTTTCAACTTTTTAATTATCATCTTTTTCATCGCATATCGCTATACTATCTTTTACTTTTAGACGTCCTTATTTAAATCACTATCATTGTACTTGTACAATAAAAGTTTTCTTCGAACTTTGATCATTGCAAAATCATTAATGACATCATTGTAATCAATTTTCATTGTAATATCATTTTGAGTGCATAGAAACATCAAATTGTTAAACTTTTCATTTTCCATAGTAGATCTAATTTCAGTCTACTGTGTTAAGGGCAGAAAAGCTTTTCTCTGCTGTACAGTTTGTCACAGGAAGAGTCGAGTAAATTCTCATTGCGACTTCTAAATTTGGAAAGGTACTTTTCAACTGGTTTTTCTTGTTGTAGGAAGAGATTCCTCTAGCTGTTGTTATTTTTTCCACCTTCATATACATTTTGAAATGTTAACATTTTTGCACAAACTGTTCTTCATTGATGCCTTTGGTTAGCTTTGAGCCAAGTATTTCGCCTGTTTCACCACATCTTCTTGTTCCTTTTCATGAAGTTTTCTGGATATCTGGAATCTTGTGTTGAGAGTTTCGTAGAAAGCCCTTATTTTAATTCTGTTACAAGATTGTCAATAATTGGTAAGAAAACCCCAGCTCGAAATCTCTCTCTTGGAGTCATTCTCTCAGAATCTGAATCTCTTTTCTCATCTGAGAAAAATTTCCTTTTTCTGATTTTTTCATAGCTGGGCCCAGACACGTTAGCTAGTTGCAATGCTCTTGCCTCGTAATCATCAAAGCTGGATCTCTTTTCAGGTAAAAACAAAGATAACGTCTGTGACTCCTTAGTAGTGCCAAGAAGACCAAACTCTTCCATCTGTAGTATCTCATTCATTTTGCCCACCCTTTGTAAGATTTTGTCCCAAATCACCATTAACAAAGCAATCTGAAAACTTTCTAGTGTTTTGCGGAATTATTCAGCCGTGATTCGCGTGTCAGGTGTGTGAGTATTGTCTTCAATTAAATCTTCAAGGGCGTTCTTCATTCTGTTACGACTTAACTTGAGCTCTGAGGACATCAGCCCTTGCAGACCGACGATTATCACTCAACGATTTCAACATAAGAAATCTATGTTCATCTAATCTAATTTAACTAAAAAGTATTTAAAAAAAGGATTTTATATATTTTAGCATTAAAAGACTTTGTTGCGTGAAAAACTATTTCAGACATTCGGATGTAATTCGTTAATTAATTAATACACTTAAAAGACACATATAGGCCTGTTCTATTATAGAAAGAGCTATGGAGTGAGGGAATCTCTGAAACTCAATATTTTGTTTTTTAAGACACGAGTGTAAAAAGCAGTTTAAAAAGCTTTTCAGATGTATCATATAAAGATCATAAGCACATTATTTTAAGATCTCGTTGCAGATTGTTTGTTAACGTTTCACTTAAAATAACATGAAGACTTTTGGCTATGGTACTAATTTTGAACTATTGTCAAATAACGAGGATGATGCTTGAGCTAGCACCTCACTCTCCTTACTTCCACGCCAAATCAACATGAGGATTTTGTGTAGTTTCAGGTTTAAAGTGTATCCAGTCCTTCAGTATTACGGGTTTTTAGAGGACCCAGGACTCAACTGAAACATTGTTAAATCAAAGGTTAATAAAACGGAATTAAATAAAAAGGTATTTCAATTTTCGAATTCTTTTTATTATTAAACACACACCGACTTCGATAAAATTCAAATTATCAGCTTGCTTTTCAGAAGCATTTTATTTTGAGCCATAAATGCCTTTTTGATGTGAAAAGTGGTATGAAACACTCTCATATCAAGGAATTCTGATTAAAATAAGCAATGATAAAGCATGACTCAATTATTTTCTACCAATCTTCACTCCTAGAATATATTTCAAATTAGTTTATTAAGTGATTATTTGTTTTTCTTCTTGTATGAAATGTACGCAAGTATGAATTGTACGCAATTATTTCTTCTTGTATGAAATGTAATATTTTAAATATTAGCGAAATAATTCATTCGTTTTGATTGTAAGTTATTTCATACCACTTGATTCAATATTATTATTTTAACAATAGCTTTTTACAAATCTATACGTTCCTCGAAAATTCTTGTACGTTTTTTCAATTGATTCAAAGCTCTTTGTAGTTTATGGCAATTCTTAGAGAAAAAATTACAAAAAAATTAATCGCTTCACTATTCTCTGCACATGTTTCACACACATGTTTGAATTTCGCAGTCACACTCTTCAACTTCTTAATTTAACATAAAAATACTGATTTAATAAGGCTATGATTTGACTATTTTTTTTATGTGTGTAAAACTAGGAAAGAAAGATTCACAGGATAATTCTATAAAACGTTTAAGTGCTTAACAAATTTGAAACAACAATTTAACAATGCGTTCTTTTCAAAATGTTTTTAACTGAATTTATTATCAAGGTTATCATCTTTTATTATTCGAACTTATTTTATTAATTATTTATTTTTTTAAATTATTATTTAAATAATTTTACTTTTTGTTAAAATTGCTTCATTTTGGTACACTGTTACTTGTATAAAAATTACAATTTATTTTGAAACAATATACCAGCAAATTCAGCTATCTATCCTGTGCTTACTTAATTTAAATTGTCCCTCTTTTGAATCAAATGCTTCATTCCTTTTATTCAATCATTAATCAAAATCCTAATAGAATATTTTAGGGAGACTAAGAAAAGGAAAAATTTTACAACTTTTTTCAACACTTTTTCTCATTGAAAAAAGAGTATGAAAGAAGTTGTAAAAATTTTCAGAAATATCATTTAATGATATTAAGTATATTATTATAAATATTTGCTATATTGGAACAATTATTTTATTATATTCTTTATCCCCTTAACTATCTTATTCCAATCCTCTCAAATACTATTACATGAAGTAGATTAGTTTAAATGAAATATAATTTTATATTAGTTTGAGGTTGAGTGAAAATTAATCTATGGTAAAATATTATAGATGAATTATAGAATAGAACTAATTCAAGTTCAAATAATTTTTCGGTCATCAAGAAGATAGTTTGTAACACAAAGGAAACGCAATTTTAATCTGTTACCATAATAAACTTTTCTATTTGAACGTAAAATGTAATGAATCTTTATTTTAAGCTTACAATTATTCTTACTCAATACTTTTTTAAGAAATTATACTTATGTTGCATTTACTTTCATTTTTCACTCGAATATGTGTATCAAGAAGTATACAACTGTATAATAGGAAAATTTGGCTGATTTTCTTTCTGCTTCTCTCATGTTAGTAAACATATTTAAAATATTTTTGACTCATTTTAAAATTCTCCCTGCATTATACTGCCAAAAAAGGATGCTATCATAAATTATTTTTACGTTGCAAAAAAAGGGGGAAAATGATCAATATCATTATGAGTTAGGATAATTATAAGACTATCTTATACAATACAATATACTTTTGTCATACTGTGTCTATACTTTTACCATATTATGTTCTTAAAATTCAGAAATATAAACGTATACAGTTTTTTTTACATATAAACATATATAGTTTATTCTTGTTCAAAATTGAAAATTTGTTAAGAAGTTAAATATATATATATATATATATATATATATATATATATATAAAATGTGATAATTACTATGTAAAAAAAATTTGACATTAAATATAAAGTAACAAAAACACAAGTTTTGTTTTTATTATTATTATGTAATTATTATACATGACATTTCTAAATAAAAGGAATTTATTAAATACTTAATTTCAATTTAATAAGATTTCAATTTAATAATTCATAAAAGATCAAACAAACAAAATTAAATATGAATTTGTTAAAATGTTATATTCTCCTATTTTCAGCTTACAATGCTCGTATCTACAATTCGACGTTTATTCAGTTTTATTTAATATTATACACACACACACACACACACACACACATATATATATATATATATGTGTGTGTGTGTGTGTGCGTGCGTGTGTAACTGAAATTTATATTTTTCTAAATATATCATGTTTCTGATTCATATTACCTACAAACATATTAATATATTTACTTGAGACTTTTAGAAAATTTAATGTTCAAATTTTAATCAATTCTTAAATGAATATGAATATTAAAATTGTTCATATGGCAAGTTCTTACTCAATAAAAGAACATAATAATTTCTTGTATATTCGTTAGACTTGATAAATTGAAAATTTTCGTATTTTCATCAACAAGGCATGTGAATCGATGATTTGCTGTTTATTATTATTATTTATTTATTTGTTTAGTGTAATTATTTAGAAAGTAACAAATAATTTATAAATAGGTAGATGTTGACTGATTGATTGATTTTTGTGCGATATAGAGCAGCAAAGGTTATACTACAGGAATATTCTGAACACTTGTTTATCGGCTACTATTGTTACCAGAAGTTCTTTAGAGGTAATATTGTGTTGTGGATTTATCTTGAAAGTAGTCCAGAGATGATTTCTTTGGGAGGCATATTTATTACAATTTAAAAGGATATGGTTACATGTGCTACATATTGCATTATCCTGAAAATGGAATTTATGTAAAAGCCGAGGAGTTGTGATCATTTTACAGATGATTCGAGGGATGAGAATTTCCTCTCTTCTGCTTTTTGTCCACTTGGATATTTTGTCTATAGTCGTAATATTTCCCTAGTCTTCGAAATATTTACTTGAATAAAAAATTTCGTTGGTGTTTTTTTTTTTTTTTTTTTTGTGTGTAGATGTTGCTATGAATATCTTCCGAAGCAATTTAGTCGATGTAAATGTTGGACTCCGTAACCGATTTTGCGAGATAATCCCCCCGGTTCATTTCAAAAAAATTTCGAGTGTCCTGGAGTCCAAAGTAGTACCATTTGAGTTTGAAATTGCGAAAGGATGATAATTTTGCTGGCTAATCTGTGAATAACTTTTGGAGATTTTATATTAAAATTTTTCAAGCAACTAGAACACAGTGACTATCTGATAAAATTAACAATTTTTTTAATTAATTCCGTGAGATGATCTAGAGCTTGGCATATGGCAAGAACTGCTATTGTAAATATAGTTTTAATGGGATTTAAATTAAAAGCAAAAGAGGAATATTTTGTAATGCCTGCAGTAGAAGTCATATTATAGTTTTTTGAATCTTCCGTGGCTATTATGAAATAATCCCGGTAGTTACTGCTCACTATTTCGTCAAATAATCTTTTGATGAGGAAAGTAGGAAGGCTTTTGTCCTGAAATTCAAACTCATTGGTGTAAATTGGTAACTTATGAAAAAAGTTATATCCCTACGCTTAGAAGAAATGATTGTTTCCATTCTTAAATAGCGTTTTACTTGTCCGCTCTACTTCGTTCCTATTATCTACATCACTGATATCTACATGCTTTGTTGTCTTGAGTCTTACCATCTATACAGAGCATTACTTGCTCTGTAGATGTTGCTTGTTGTTCGCTCTGATTTATTCGTTAAAATGTAATACTACATCACTTGGTGTGAATTTTTGTTTAATGCCCAAACCCTCTTCACGAATCTAAATCTAAATTTGCTTATTCTACAACAAAATGGTCACAGTCTCTTCAAACAATTTAACTTCGAAATAAAATACTTCAAATTTAATTTTAAAAATTCTTTTTTTTTTCACACTCATAGTTTAGTCGTCTGACTTTTAACTAGCGTACCTTGATTATTTTGCTTAATAGTAACTATTTGTCGTAATAGATATTAGTTATCCAATAACAGTTTAATCCCCGGGCTTTTCTAAATTTTTTTTTTGACAGACTATTTCTAAGATATATGATAACAAGCGTTCATTCGCTGGTGCCAGTTAACATCTAATTTAAGTTATGTATTTCCTGCGTCTGGATCTTTACGTTTTTGGTCAGTTTTGTCTAGACACACACAAACGTCATTGTAATAGTTAACCAAGCAAAGTAAAACTGCCAGATGTTGTCCTGAAATTTATGAGATACAAAAGCACATGCCCGCACTTAAATTATCTCTTAAAAAAAACTTTAACTTCACAAAAAGCAAAACTCGTAGTATCTTATCTTAGAGTAATTAACATTAGAAAGAGGTATGTTTTATGAGGTAAGAAATTCTAACTTTCAGACTGAAATCGTTATCAACATCAACCAATCGATAAAAATAAAATCGTAATCAAACATAACCCAATCAAATCAAACATTGTTTTTCAATTGAAATTACTTGTCATGTTTTGGCAGCATTTTGAAGCGAACACTTACATGAAATTCGTCATTATGTTCTTATGTGTATTAGAAATCGGCCTTGTCTGTAGTTAAACTAATCTTCGAGTATGTAGATAGTAAGCGAATTTTTTTAACAAATTCTTGTTGAAAACTTTTGTATGTAAGTACGGATCTGTATTTAAATATTGATTTGTCATTTACTTGCGGTTATAATGTTATTTTCGTTAATTTGTTAGGCCTATATTTCCAGTAATTCCATTTTAAAACCTTGATGTCTTATAAGAGTATTTCAAATCATATATCGTTTTTTTTTTTATTTAACTGTAGTTTCCTTCTACTTGCTTAAATATTTACATATTGATCCTTGGAAAGACCGATTGTAGATGGTTTTTTAGTGGCTGCAATTAACGCCGTGTTCTCGTTACCCAATTTTACGATTCTGATTTAGTTATTCTTTTTAAGTGAAGTCGTAATGTACTGTACGTTATGGTATTGAATTAATGTGAACTTTTTTGACATTGCCTATATTTATATAGGGTCTACATTGCTTAAATTTTTAAAAATGTTTTGTGTGTGCATAAATTCGTATATCATTCAATCAAAGAATTATAAATATAAGTTCCATGTGTTCTTTCTTGTAGATGTAATTACCCAAAATATTTTTATTTTTGAATGTTGTTTGGGGGAGGGGCAAAGGAAATCGAAAAAAAAAATTTTTTTTTTTTGATTTATTATGAGGTTAACTACTGATGAACGATAGATGTCCTTAACTTTAATTCAATTGCAAATGAATAATTGACTAACATTTGTATTGAAATATATAATTTTTATCAGTACAATTAATTTTCATCTTGCTATATATGCAGTTTAATAAATATGTAATTATTTTGAACATTGATTCTGGTGAAAATGCAGTATTAGTCAAGATATTGATTGTTTTAATTATATGTGCAGTTAAATTGATTGCTTTAATAATATGTGCAGTTAAAAAGTATTAATGAGTTAAAAACTAAAAGTGGGCATTATGACAATTGCTCTCAATTCTAATTTGAAAATAGAAGTGTGCTTCATTTATTGTCATAGTATGTAATTAATGAATTTCCTCTGATAAATATGTAAGATAAATTTTGTTTTTGTTCTCATTAACATAAGCAGAAACTTATTGCTCATTAAGATTAATTCAACACTGAAATAAGTATGTAAGCCAGATGGATAGCATATATACTTTTATTAGGTAAATGATCACTCTGCTTTTTAAAGCTTAACATGTATGACATTGCACCTTATTGGTAAATTTTTGGTATTGAAGACTGAAAGAGATCTCTAAGTTTCTGATTATGGGTTAATATATATATAAAGAATAACTACAGGCCAATTAATATATATGCATCTGGCAAATATAAATGTATGTTCACCCGATTCATTAAAAGCGTGAATTTGGCTTATCAGGAAATGATGTTTAATGAATTAGAAAAATGTTTATAGTTGCTGCATTTTCTAAATGAATACATGGTACTGATCTGTTCTATAACTTGTAGAGTAAGGAGCTGTAGAATTGTAAAAACCCACAATGGGGAAGCAAAAAAGATGTTTAGAAATTCGTGATACAATCTAAAATAAATGTGAACCAGTTAAATCAATTTTTTTTCTTCATTACAGAGAAGTTTATACATTAAAATATATATCCTGTTTAAAACTGCCAAACCAGAAATGCTTACCATTATCACTTCATTAGAGACAATATCACATCTAGGTCTGGTTTCAAAATGTTTCACTTATATATTAATATAAATTTTGGTGTCGATATTCAAAAAAATTTGATTTGCTGCTATTTTTGATTAATAAGGAAGCAAATTGTTTAAGGCAAAGTTAGCTTTGATTTCGTTACCTCAGAATTCAAACACTCATTATCAACTGTAAATAAAGTAAAATTTGATTGTCATTTTGTTGTAATTTAAGTGTCAGTTATAAGTTTGGTTTAAATATAAGAAAAGCTTGAAGGTAATGAATTTTTGATCTGTTAAAGATTTAAGAATATTATTTCTAAAAATAAGAACTAAAAACCCTGAAATATAGTTAACATTTTACACATTGCAGATAGATGACTAGATAACTTGTGTTTTCTACGTGTCATTTGCTGTGGTCTATTAGAATAATTTTGTCATTTAGGTATTCATTTCATTAATCAATGTATTAAACTCAAGTAAAAAAAACTGCTAAGTTGGGGGAAAAATTAATTTTTTTAAGTTGATGATATTTTTAATTATAATTTGTATATTTTGTGACTAGTTTGTGTATAAAATTTTTAATATGCGATATGAATTTTATGTTGTTTAATAGATTTTTCTTTCCAGTTTTTTGTAAGACTCATAAAAGTTGGATACCATCTAAAGATGATTAACACAAAGATATGGAAAAGGATAAAGAAGCAATCAAAAAGTTAGGTTCAGATTTTTATTCAGGCAGAAGAGTAGATGTTTCCAGAACAAATTTTATGAGAAATAATACTCGTCTTTCAACAAGATCAGATACTGGCAGAAAAGGATCACTCATATCTAGAGGAAAAAGTGTCTCTTCTCCAGTGAATAGAAAGTATGGTCTTTATGGAAATCAAGCTAAATCTTTTCTAAAGCATTCATGTGATAAATATGGAATTAGGTGTAGATCACATTTAATTTTAAGTCCTGGGTCTGCAATTTCTTCTCCTAGTGATGTAACTATAGCTGATTGTGGCCGTGACTTGAATGGAAATATTTCATTTAATACGCATCCTCCTACATTATATAATTTTGCTTCGTCAGTGTCTGAAATTTCAACTTTAAACAAAGTATTAAGTTACCAATCAAGTCAGCATTATGAACTTTCTTTACCTAAATGTCCTCAGCTTACACAAAGCACGCCATTTTCTGAGCAAAAGACTTTCAGTTCACAAGTTGCTTATTCAAATAATTCACTTAGTTGTAATAGAATTTTTCCAACATATCCAGTTACAACACTTCGGTTTGGTTCTTCAGGTACTCTTTCCGAAAATTTTAATTTTCCTGGACCTTGTTTTAAAGCTATTGACAAACCACCTTATGAAAATATTACTGTAAATAAAAGATATAATCCGAAATATAAATATCCTGCATCATCTAATGTATGTTTGAATGGCAACACTAAGTTAACTGATCTTCCAGTGTTTTTAAACTCAAGTTCTCATAAAAATCCTTCCATGACATGCAAAGTTGATTGCTTTGAAGAACAATTGCAAATTAAAAAACAACGAAATTATTCTTCAAAAAAATGGAATCGTATTCCTATGTCGGAGTTTGGAAAAAACTCAAAATATTTGGAGGAATCTGATAAAATACTTTTTCCAGCTTTGCCTTCCAATAGTCATTATCCGCAAGGGAAATTAAATTCTACTTATACTAGTATGCCACCATTTGAGCAATCATTAGTAGAAAATTCAGATTTGGAAATGTCTCATTCATTATCTGGTGCGAATACTGCTATAAATACTCCTGTTTTGCCTAGTCCAGCTGCATCTACTTCTCAAGCTTCATATGCTGATGTTATACGTATGTCAACTGCATGCAGTAGTGTGCAAGGCTGTGTTGTAGATCATGAAAAATCAATCCTTGACCCAAATCCATTACTTTTGACAAATCATGTGCAAGACAAGTTGCCAAAAGAAGAAAATCCTCAATCAGGTAGTTCTGATTGGGTGATTTCACGATTATCTCAGATGGATCTAAATTCTCCTGAGCCTCTGAATAGTGTAGCTATAACTCACTGTTATCAAAATGGACAAAACTTTATTGCACCTCGACCTGTTGTTGTTAGTTTAGAAAAACCAAGTTTTTATAATTCAAGCTTGCAGGCTTATAAAAATGTTTTAAGTACTCTTTCTTCAAATACTACTTTTCTTCCCATTGATAAAAAGGTTGTGGAAACTGCCAGTTCAGTAAATGATTGTTTGAATAGTTTGGAAAAGAACTATGTTGACAATACCGTATTACCTGGATCGACAAATAGATCTAGTGTGTCATCTGATTTTACTACTTGTATGACAGATACACAGATGACCAGTGTAAAAACTGATTCTGTATATAGCAGTCCAAGTAGTGTTAGTTCCTTTGGTGATGCATTTAAACCAATTGAAAACAAAAAATTAAATAACAGCCTTTTGAAAAGAGAACCTCCTGTGATTATAATGAACAGTTGTGTACCTCCTGACGGTATATCTGATATTAGTTTCGGAATTGAATATGAAGAAATGGTAAAATTATGTTCTGATAATTGTGTTGTAAATTGTACTCCACTTGCAGTGCAAGATCTGGGTGAAAATTGTTTACCCGATGAAAGCATAAAGATTGACAATTCTCATCAAAAATCTTCAGCACCTACTTTGTTGTCTGAAAATATTTCATCCTTGTCTAATAAAACTCCTACTGACAAAAGAATTTCTTTGAAAGGCAAAACTTTGTATTGGAGAGATTGTGATGTTAATTATGATAGAAAGAATAAAAAAGAGCTAGTTGAATACTTGCAGGGTGGTAAGTATATTTTTAATGATATTTGTATAAATAATTAAATTTTCCTTTATAAATTAGAAAATTAATTTTAGAATGTTCATTTTAGTAATCTAAAAAATTGTTACATACTAAGAAAATTCAAGGAACAGTTTGAATGTTTCATGAAAATTGTTTCCATATTTTAGTCATTGAAGCAGCAGCCCTGAAATTCAAATATAAAAAGTCAAAAAATTTGAAGTACCATTGTTTTGTTGAAAAAACTGAAAAATAAGTTATCCTTTCCAAAATGTAGGATGACTGGCAAAAGAGGGAGAAGTGGCATTTCTTGAGCCTTTGGTTGTTTCGGTGTAAAAGTATTTCTTTCAAAAAGATACTACATATTCCACCATTAATTTTCTCTCATAAAATTTGAATACTTTTACAATCACTAATTGTATGTTTCAGTGATGAGAATGCTATGAAATTTTTTTCCTTTTTTGAACTATGGCCTAATGTTCAGGTTAAATATACAAATCTTAAAAAGTTAAGTTAAAACAATTAGATTTTAATATATATGTATTAAGAATTTAAATGATTTCGTATGTTGAATAAATTATGTAGAGGTACAGAAACTTTTAACCTTAGATACGATAACTGTAAAAGAGAATATTTTGTTTCGGTATCTTAACTACAGATGCAAATTTTTACATCTTTTTATTGATGTCTCTTTTAATGGAAACTACCCCTTGAAGCTTTATCAACTACTTTGATAAACATGGTTTTATAGATTGCCAAATGTGAAATAGAAATGCTCACTGACTGGAAGTAAACATTCATTGACCACAAAAATTTATTTGTAGTTTTAAGGTAAAAGAAATTTGTGTACAGAATTAAAGAAAATTAAAAACCAGGGCTAATTTTAAAACTTTTTTAAATTTCAAATTCTTTCTGGCTGTCAATCCTGGTCATTAGATGAAATGTATATTAGCAACATTGTTGTATTTATGAATTTTTCTTTTTCAGTTTGGAATGACTTTGACAAAGAATCTAAGAAAGCAAAAGAGGTCAGTATACTTGAAACTGTTTGCATGTCAAGTACGTACATGTATTGAAAGTTAAGATAATTACAGGTTTTAAAAAGTAAATATATTTTTATAATGTGAATCATCAATATTTTGTTTTATAAATTTAACTTTGTGTAGTTTTTATTTTATATTACTTTGTTATTTATCATGAATGCATTTGAATAAGAATGATTGAATAATTATGTTGAATATGTTTGATGATACAAATACAAAGCAATTTAAAAAATTTTCTCCAGTTGCAAAAAGGGGGGGGGGGGCAAGAGAGAAAACTAATGATAGTTTAAATTTTTTTAAAAAAATATGTAAATAAAAAAAAAAACTTCATTTATCATCCCAAATATTGATTTGTCATTTGTGGCCTGTGTTTTATTGTAATCACATCTATATATACAAAAAAAATGACTGAATTTCAAAGCAGTGTTCTTAAAATAATTTCTTTCGATACATACTATGGAGATTGCAAACTAATGTATGTTAAGTATTTCTATCTGACACTGAAACATTATTTATTTTTGAAAAACAAAACTTTTAATGACTGACGAGTATAATAATTCAACTGAAAGTCGTCATGAGCCACTAAAGCTTTGCTCAAAACACTTTATTAAAAATTACGTTTTAATTCTTTTTTCCCAGATTAAGTTTCACATTATTTGCTTTTTTTTTTACAAGCTGAAAGGGTAAGCATTCACAATAACGAGATTGACTTCATTTTGCACATTAGTCGAAGAAGTTATCCAGAATCATTGCATTTTTAAGAGTTTCTCAAGAATCACTTTTTGCATCTTATTTTCAGCCATGTTTTATATGTTTACTTCATGTAATAATGTAATTGAATTTGTTTTCTTAGTTGTCTAAAATTGCTTTTCTACTTTTATTTAAGTTAAGTTCAAGGAAGTATTTTCATAGTAAAATTTTTGACAATTTTCATATGCAATTTTTGTCTCTTATTATTCTCATTACTTATATCAAAAAGTTAATAAATTTCATTCAGATTATATAATTAACATTCTGACTTTAATCTATTCGTGTAAATTATAGTATGGTTTTCAGTATTTTCAAAACTCCAATTATCATTTGATTATCCTTGTATATTGGAATGTACTGAAAAATGTGTTTCTTAAATGGGAAAATTGAATTTGAAAAGATTTTCTGACTTTACATTACTTGAAAAAATAAATTTACTCAATACATATCAAATTTTAGTTGGAAATTTACCATTAGAATTAAAGAGTTAGTTTCTAAATATGACTTTCTGGAATGTCAAATTTTTTTTATTATATCATGGTGAAAAATACTCCAAATATTAAAGTGAGATAAATTGTCACTTTTTGTTGTCTTTTATTACTTTCTTGTACATAACGTATTGTTTTCAGCACAACATGTATTATGTCGAAAAAACCCACTATTTTACACTTATATGGCAGGTTGGTACCGTGTGAGTTTGAGAGTGCTCTCTCAACCTAATGTGCATCTTTTTCAGACATATGCTCACAACAGTTGAATACAAGGATTTTTGTAATTTTTCATATACTAATAGAGGACTAAGGATTATATATCGTATAAGTATAATGAAAGAATTGGAGAAAAGATACTGAATATATTAAACATTACATATGAGTAATAATGGGGATTGCTGCAGTTCTCAGTGTATCACCACTGCTTGTACGGTTTAATCAATCCTTAGGGATTTTTAAGAAAACTATTCAAAAGCCTTGGTTGTTCTCTTTTGACTTCATGCATTTCTTTGCTTAGATTCAGCCTCAAATTGCCTATGCAATTGTATGTGATATAAATTCTTTTTACTGTGAAAGGTATCTCTTTAAATATTTTATTGTTTTATCACAGGTGCTTATTGTTGATTTTTACAACTTTAGTGTTATGGTTAAGATAATCTGAAATACATTTTTCTTGAGGATTTGATTAATTTAATGTTTAGGGAAAAGATGGTGGTCATTAATGTTGCTAATTGTTCTGGGGAGTAAGATCCACCTCCCCCTGCCCCAAAAAATTATCAGTTATTTTTAAAATGCAAATATCAACAAGTAAGATTCACCATAAATGTAATTCTTGGTAAATTTTGTTTTTACTTAATTTCCAATTTCTTTCCTATTCATTATTTTTTAAAACTTTGTTTTAGGTAATCCTGATGTAAATAGAAATTTTAACATCTTTCATGAATGGAAAATTTGTCAAGGCTTAACTCTTGTGATATCTGGTGTGAAAAAAGGAAACACTTTTTGGTTGTATTGAAGCTGCAAGAATTTGTATATAATGCAGATGTGCTCTCATTGCTGTTTTATAGCTGCTTGTTATTCTTATATTTTACTTCAATTAAAGTTGTTAAATATGGAATTTTACAAAATTTGATTTATTTTGTTGTTCTGCATTCTAAATTTTTCAGCATTCAAATGCTGTATAATTGTTAAATGTGCCATATTTATGCAAATGTTTATATAATTCTAGAAGTTGTTGTAATTACTTAAAAGTATTGAACTGATGGATTTTCCTTGATGGCTTGAATTTTATTTTTGTTGTGTTAAGTTCAGCTTTGTTTCTCCTTAGTTCTTTTATTTAAATGTGCTATTTACACTTGTACAAAAATAATCATTTGAAGCTTTTTTTTTTAGCTTTCCACCTTTTGAAGTTCTCATTAGTTTGACCAGTAATTCAGTGTGTTTTTTCTCTGTTAATGAGTAAGAACTATTTAATTATCAATTGTATAATTAAAGAATTAAAAAAAATCAGGAACTTGCTTAAGTTTCTGAGTCAGCCATTTTTCATTTCTTAACTGTTTTGGGATATTGAGACAACCATTTTCAGTATGTATTTTTTTTTTTTTAGTAATGGGGTTATCAAATTAGATTTGATAATACACACAATTCAATGCGTTTCATTTAGAAATCAATCATCTCAAATATACTATTTCTGTCCTATTCTTTTCAGTAAATTAATTTTTTCAAGAATGAGTTAATGCTGAGAGAATTTTTAAAATTGATTGCCATTAGGGAAATTATTCATAATGAAAACAAGATTCATCCTTTAAGTATTAATAATCGATCTTGGATGGGTTTTGTAATATGTATATTAATATAAATAATAAGGGGAATGTTATTGAATTTTGTTAAAACTGTTTCAAATTGAACTCAAAAAAATAATTTTTTTAAATGTTTAACTTTTTTATTTAAAAGTGTCTGTAGTAACTCGGTGTGAAATAACTTAACTTACTTAAATAACTTAACTTACGATAGATATGTTGTGCCAATAAATAATAGCTATCGATTAAAAAGTACTTTATATTTGTTGGGTAGTAGCATAAAAAATTTAACTGCACGAAATTATGTCAATAAATTGAATTTTATTAAAATTAAGATGTTTGTTTTTTCATATTTTATTGTGAGTTTTAAGGAATCTCGTTTGAATTGTTTTAGTTAACTAATTAGAACTTCAAAATTAGTAAAGAAAATGAAAAACTACATTTTTCATCTGCCTGATGTATCTACTGTTGCAAGTTTTGATTCTCATTCAAATTGACTTCTCATATTCAGATGTTTTGTTATAGGTTAATTTCATATAGTTCATTTTCTGAGTTTTAAACAACTGTTTAATTAAATAGTTAAAAATAGTACTTTATAGTGTACATGAGATGTGTAAATATTTATACTATACTGAAGTGTTTGGAATTTAAAAGGTGTGTTTCAATAAAATTATGTTTTCGATATGTTGAATTCTTTAGGCATAACATGTTTGGAAGAAATATGTTGATATATTGTGAATGTGTGAAAAATGCCATTGTAATATTAATTGATTTGAACACACACATTACTTATTCTGTTGTAAGTTTGTAAAATATTTCTTTGGAGTATGTAGTAAATTTTTAAATGTACAAGATGTATTATCAGAAAAGCTCATTTATTGAAATTGTATTATTGAACAGTATTGTATTTTGTGTATTGCTTTTGAAGAGTGTCATTGTGAATGGGATGTAAGAGTACACAATCAAATTTAAGTAATAAAACTGTGATATTTTTAGAGAGATATACTCTAGCTGAATATTAGTCAACATTTTCTTGATATATATACACCAATTATATAGTCTTATTTCTTGTTTGGTATAAATAAGTACAAACATAGTATAAATAAAATATTAGAGTAAATTTAAGAATTCTTGTAAGAAATTACTTTCAGAATATTAAGTGTTATGTTGAAATATATTACTGTGACCTATACTTAATATATTGTTGTTAATTCTAAGTTTGATAAAAACATGGTTAAAGTTGGTGCTTGATGTATGTTTTGTTTTGAAATGTATTTGTTGTTAACAAGCATTGTATTAGATTGTTGAAAATTTTGGAGTGTAAACAAGAGAATTAAAATATTAGAAAGACATTTTAATATTGGTAAATTTCTGTTTAGTGAATATGAAATGTTGCTTTTTTCATCTCACCAATCCCCCATTGACTGAATAAAACAAAATTATGAATCACCAGATCACATAAAAAAAATTCAAAAAGATTTTATTGTGTAAGATGGGATGCTTTTATAAATCTGTCATATTAAGATATTATTTTTAAATTATTACCTGTAATTTTGTGACAGAAATTTGTGCTCTATTTTTAACTGTGGTTCGTATTTAAAAATCAATCCATGATTATTGAATATTAATGTTACTTGAATTTAAATTATGCTCGCTTTTAGAATTAAGCGTTTTTTTTTTTTTTTTTTTTCTTTGTTTGTTTGTTTATGTATAGTATGTTTATTCTCCTTTGTACAGTTTTAGTGAAAAGCAAATTTCAGAATAAGTACTATATTTTAAAAACATTTTCTGTATTTCTCTTTAAACATTTTTTTTTTAAATTATTTATATCATTGATTATACCATTTGCTTTACAAACATGGCATATGCATTTATGATAAATGATTGGATTTGTTTTGGCAGTGTTGACCATTTTTAAACTGCTCCAAAATATTTATAAATATGAGTTTTGTTTTGTGTTTCGAAAAATCGTATGATATGCTGTCAATAACATTAATAATTGTGATGTGATGCCCTTCTTTACTGTATGCAATTGCCCCTTATCTTTAATTACATATGCCAACATACTTAATCTGAGAAGTATCTTTTGGAGAATTAAATTTATTGGACAACTATTGATCTTTTTCAATTCAAACAGGTTTGTACAATGCATTAAAATCTGCAATTACTTTAATGTTACTAATTCAATATCTGTGTTCATCTATTATTCATGGAGAACTTGTATAACTCATACAAGTGAAATAGCAATCCTGAAATTCATTATTAGCATTATTTATCCCTATTTATAGCATTAGAATTTTATCAGTAATACTATTTAAGTGCTAACTAATGTAACAATGTTTTATAATTTTTTTTTTTAATTATAAGATGTAGAATTTCCATATGGACTTAATAATTTTTTTAGATTGATGTGGCTTTTATTTTTCAGTTTTTTTTTACTTTTTTTTTTCTTGTTTAGTCCGTAGTGAAATGGAGTATTTAAACTAGTTAGAATTGCAGCACATTTTCTGTATACATGGTTCTTATTTTTCAAAAGACTCATTTCTTCTGTATGAAATTTTAGTATATAAATGCTGGTTGTCAATTGTTAATTTTAAAGAAAGAGCCTAAGTTCTAAGGAAACATTGCTTGGTTTTTACACCTAAATTTTGTATTTCTTTGCAGTCTGTTGTTTTGAGGCACTCAAACAGTGAGGAATAACATTCCACTTGTCAGTTTAAAGTCATTTATTTTTCATATTAACATTCCATTTAAATTTATTGAAAACCAGTGTTTTTTCTTTAATTTTGTACTTGAATTGTAAAATTTTCTTTCAACTGGCAGCTTATCCTAGAGTGAAATGCTTGTCACTTCAGGTACATAAATCGAGTTTTGTAAAGTACTGTGTGTGTTGAATTTTTATTCTTTTATATTACTTCTTTAATTTTGGAGTAATTAAGTTGAACTCCTGGAACTTAAAAAATTATCGATTTAAAAACAAAAGTTATTGAAGATTTTCAGTTAATGATGCTGAATTTATTTTTAAATCTACAAATCCCATTTCGAGCAAATTCATATATCCATGGAAGTGAATAGTATAATAGATTTAACTTTTGTTTTGTTTTATTCAAACATTACTGTCATTTAACACCTTTATAGTTCATTTTTTGGTTTATTGGCTGGTGACCAATTGTTTAAATATGTCTAATTTCTATGTGAATAAATACACTTCCGTCTGATATCTTGGGAATTAGAGTTCTCAAATAAAAGTATGAAGGAATTTAAATAGTGAAAAGGAGGAAATTATTTTAATAAGATGTAAAAACTCTATTCCACTGGCAGATGTATCATAAGAATATGTTTAAGTGTAATGAAATATTATTTGTGTAGGATGAAATTTGTAACCTCTTGAGTTGAAATTATAGGCCAGTCTTAAAAAATTTATGGAAAAATGTTGCTTCATAATACATTAATTTTATTTTTGTAGAGATAATTTGTATCTTGACATACAATTTTAAATCTCAATGTTGTAAGGTATTGTTGTCTGTGGAAGAATATTGTTATTAGATGATTCTGTGTGCTTTTGGAAATGATTCATATCTAAATAAATTCTGTAGTGGTTGGTCTTAATGAACTTAGTCTTGACACACATGGACATGTTACCTACTTCCTATGGAAGCTGATCAATTTTGATGTTCCACTCTAATCCCATTTAAAATATTTAAATTTTGCCACTGTAAATGTAAACATGCATTTTTACTATTTGTGGTTATGTTATGCAAGGATATTTCTCTAATCCTTCTTGGTTTTAAAAAGTTGTACATGTGATTGTGCATCATTTTCTTTTATTTTGGCATGATGCACATCTAGTTGGCCATCTTTTTTAAGTACATGCTAATTGTTCAGATTTGGTTGTCAAACATGAATTTCATCTTAACAAAATTAAATATTTTGTACTATAATATCATAATTGTACAAATCTTATTCAAGAAAAGACTGGCAAAGCTGCTATTGTATCTTATGTTTATAAAATTTAAATGATGAAAATTTTTCAACAAACCTTGTGTTAATTAGTTTTATTTCTGTGATATCTTGACATTGTTTTCATGATCTAACTGATGTAATACATATGTTTGAAGTTGATTTGCTGTATATTGTCATGGTAAATTTAAATTGACTTAAAAGCTTTTTTTCATGCATTGCAATTGTTTTATAAAGCAATTTAGTCAAAAATTATTAAAACGCAGGAAATGTCAGTTGGTATGTCGAGCAAAGTATGCTTAAGTGTTAATTCTTGAACTATAAACAAAAGAGTTGGAAGTGTCTAATATTTATATATAAACCAAAATAAATGAACCACAGTGTTAGAGCCATGCACTTTTTTATTTTTAGATAAAATGTTTGTTGAACTTCAAAAAAATATGACAGGCAAATATCATTTGGAGATGAGTAAATTTATCCCTAACTTCTGATTTAGATGAAAATAGTTTTGATATTTTATACCCAGTAAAATTGGCATATAATGGTCTTGTTTTCTGAATTTCATTTATTAAAATGGTTTCAAAAAAAAATTTCCTTTAACCTTTACTTATAAAAAGGTATGCCGTTGGATTTACAGTGTTTACAGCAATAAAAGTGTTGTAAATATAAATTTTTTGTTATTTTAGGTAATTGTATGTTAATTGATGACTTTCGATTATTGTTTGAAATTTGTATTTGAATGTTACATATTATTTCTGTATATATCTAAAAACATTTTCATTAGTCATGTAGTGTGTGATATATATATTTTTTCGGAATGTGTTTGATGTAGTCTGTTTCTTCAAAATAGTTACTTTGAGGCTACACATGTTAATTTATTTGTCATGATTATTATGTTGGCAGTGCATTACTTGGAAGCTATTATGTGGATTTCTTTTATATAGATATATATGCGAAATCATTACTATTTTTAATATGAATGAGAGAAGTGCATGAACATGAATGTCCAATCTCCCAATTGGTCAGTGGTTTCTATATCATCAATAGGGATGAAAAAGAATTAAGAGTGGCCTTAAAGCACTTATTTTGAAGAACAATGTAGTTTGTGTATGTATTGGACGAATTTTTATATTCAATTAAAATTTTTGTTTATTGGATGTTTTTTGTAGTATTTTTTTTAAAAACACTTCTGATACTGACACAGGTTTTTTTTTTTATTGTCGGAAAGGCTATGTTGATTATACTTTTGCATTTTATTTATATTTACTTTTTCAGCCCACAGCTTAAAAGGTTTATTTGCTTTGCTTTTCCTACTAATTAAATTATTTTTAGATTGGTCCATGGGATCTTTTAATTTATAACTGGATTGTTTTAAATTTTAGGTAATTCATATCTATATATTATATTTTTTCTCTTGTTCAAGTCAAAATTAACGCTACTTATGTGATGGAGAATATACTATATATATTATATTGGAATGAGATATTTAAGGTAAAAAGTTTTGCATAAAACATACAGTAAATGTGATATTGTAGGAAAATTTTAGTTACTTACCTTGAAATTATTTTTTCATCCAGGTAATATGAATAAAATTTTATTATTTGTAAAATATTTGTTTCAACAGATCAAATTCAGATTTTTTTTTTCAAAGGATATACATATTAATAGGTGGTGCATACGTAGATTAATTTCTCTGTTAATGTGTGTAGTTTTTAATTCTCCATTTGAATTGCATTTTATTGCAGTTTGTTTTTGTCAAGTAATTGGGCAAACAGGATCTCATAACTGGTAAGAGAATTTTTGTATTTATTTCCTTGTTAGGAAATTTAATTTCTGTGTTTAAATTTCAGACCTTTATACTTAGATGGTACAGTAGCAGTTTATAATTACTGTACTAATGTCGTAATTAGAATTTTGTGAAAAGAATTCTGTAATTTTCTTTGTTTATAAATCTAAGTTTTTTTCATGTTAGTTGTATTGATAAGTATGGATTTCACATATGAAAATGAATGCTAATCAGATGTTGCATTTAAAATTTCTTAGTGTGAAGAAAGCAACAGATCACTGTATCCCATAATTAATTTGATCTCATTAAAAAATTTCATTCTTATTCAAGATTACAAAATCAGACAATATTTAAAAAATTGTACTTAACTTGTAGTGTTCTGATAAATTACACTTTTTAGTGTATTTGATTACATTATATTGCAGGGTTGATCTCTTTCTTGCTTAAGTTTTTACCTTATTTCATCAGCTTTATTAAATCCTTTATGAAAATAACAATTTTTCGTTGTTTATACATTATTTAAATATTTTGGTATTTTAAAAATGCCTTAATTTTTTATTAACATTTAAGAATATGTTGACATAAATTTATGAAGCAAAATGCTTGGAAAAGTGTGTGTTTTTAAATATTTATATCTTATTATTTACATGTTAGTATTGAGCTATGCTTGTGTTAAATTGTTTTTCCCCCATCTGTAACAAAATATTTAGAAAAGCACATGTGAGCTGCTTTTGAACAGGTATTTTAATTTGCATTTATGGGTTTTAACTTTGCCTTCGTATATTTATATAAATATGTTTTAATAGGTTTTCCATGATGCTAATTATAAAGCATTGAATGAAAAGCTATAAAAATCTTTTATAATAAACCCTAATTGTAAGAAAGTTAAGATTCACACTTTTAAGGGACAATATGATGAAAAGCATCTTTGCAAATGTGAAATTATCTGTAGAATATTCATATCTCCTAGTTAATGTTTGTTGATTATTGATTTTTCTTAAGCACACATATATAATTTCAACAGAAATACTTCTCTGGTTTATTGATGCTAAACAAACAATTAGAGCAGGGCATTCAGAAATCAAGCCATTTTAAATTAAAGTATAGTGATCAATATGGTTTGAGTACTTCATGCCAAAACTTTCTTGTAAATACTTCTCCACTCTAAACCATTAACATGCACAAAAAAAAAAAAAGTAAATATAAATATTTTTGAAAAATTTTAATTTGTGTTTTTTTTTCTAAGGGTTCCCCTCCCTTTCTGGTTTAAAATTATGGCTTACCAAATTAAAATTGTATATTTGAAATTTCCTTGTATTTTTCATGTTAATTTATGTTGTGAATGTTGCACAAGCGAGACAATTGTAAATAACTTGGTTTTCCATTGTTCCATATTATAAATATGTGCAAATGGACTTGCTGTATCTGATTTACATTGTACTCTCTTGTATATCATACTTTCATAGTTTGTTGGAAGAAATGATAAATATCTTGGTGAATAGTACCTTTCATAATCCATGACAAATTCTGATGTTTTATGCATCTAAGCATTGTTTGGCGACGATTGCGTTCCTTTGCTATGATCGTAATAATTTTGTTCATTTTCAGAAGTATTAACCTGAAATGAAAAAATTGTTGTCATTTGTATGAATAAATTGCTAAAAGCATTTAATTGAGAATTTTTTTCAAAAAATTATTTGAAAAAAGACGAACAGTGAATGTTGTTTACATAAATCGTATTTGTTGTCATGAAACAAATTCATGTTGAGAATGTCATCATGAATTTGTTTTCAAAAGATATACATAATTCGTTATCATCTTTTGATATTTGATTTCTAAAATCTGAGATTACAGAAGTTTTTGAGTAGTTATGTTTGGAATTACAATTTGTGTGTGTGACTGAAATGTTACTGTCTCTAAACTCCGATAAACTCTTTTCTTACTACTAGAAATTATGCTAAAAATATTTTTGCAAAATAATTTGAAGTATGTGTAATTAAATTTTTTCCATTAATGTGACTTTTATTTGAGTATTGGTAATATTTAATGTAAAAAATATTTGAAATGATAAAGTTACGGTTAAAATGTATGTAGCTAATATTCAGTGACACATGACATTTATCAGATTTTAAAAAATCTGAGTATACCTTTCATATATTTTTATTTTTTGTTTTGCAAACATTAAAAGTTTTGCAAATTCCCTGTAATTCAAGTAAAACGTTATATTTGGTTAGAAAAAATACGTGAAATGTTAATAGTTATATTTAAAATATTTTGTTTGCATAATGCTCAATGATGTGCATTGTTAGATATAGAAAAACCTCAATATCTTTAATTTATAAAGGGGGGGGGTTGGAAATTATTTTATTTTTTAAAATAATACGGATTTTTCTTTATTTTAAGGTTCGATGTTTTGATAAAATATCTGCTTTTGGATAATCCTACTGAATACTTTATACCACTCTTGCGCAAACAATAATGCAAGTAAATTATCTTTTCTCTTAACTTCTACTGTAGTTTGCCATATAGAAGTGTGAATATTTACACTTTTAAAAAATATCAAGTTATAGATATATCCAGGTTGCCTTATTGTACTTGAATATGTCAACTGTATTATACTTTTTAATATATTTTGTTCATTGATACATTCAATTTGAATTGTGTAACCTGACTGAAAAGGGTAACTATAATGTTCAGGAATAGTTTTAAAAAGTATTACCTTGTAATGCTGTTACAATTGTATATTTTGATAGTATTTCTTGAATGCACTTAGATCATTAGTAAAGTAGGGGGGAAGACAGGATGAGTGAATATAAAGCTATCGATTGTTGGAAATCTGTGTACTCTAAATAAAAGTTTTTTTTAAGTAAATTTTTCTTATATTTGTTTCCTCTGAATATATTTAGAATTTTAAAGTAAGTTTCTTCATGATGTAATTTGTGATTTGGCATTACTTTGAAATTTGGTAAATTTTTATAATAAATTTTATTACAAATTTTGAGTCCATATGCAATTGGATTTTGAAATATCACTTATACTTTCATAAATAGATTTTTTCATGTGATTTAAATTCATAGATTAAGTTTGTTCAATTGTAATAAGTTTTAAGGCAGTCATTTTTTACACAACTCTCCTATCAATAAAATTAGCATCCTTTTAGTTAATCTTTCTAACTCTTGCCTAACACTCCAATTGCTGCACTCGGCATAAATTCTTTAAAAACCTGCAGCTAAATTTGATATTTAATTTTATTAACATACTGAGAGGAACAAGACTTGTCGATGGCCCTCATACTTTTCATCCATGATAAGTAACGAATACAATACCTGAGCTGGCACCCCTTTAATCATTCACATCAAGCCAACGGAGGACTTGGAGCCCCGACAATTTTTTTTTGTTCTTTAAACCCCCATTACACGACGGGTCTTGAGTAGAAACATACAAAATATGCGACTCAACTGAAACATCGTCAGTTATGAATTCGATACCTTGACCTCTTGGCACATGCAACCAAAAAAGAATAACGAAGTGCGTAGCTGCTAACTTGTACGCTTTACAACTCTTCATTACGCCCCAGAACTCTTATTACTCATTTCAATAGTTAGCCATAGTTCATAGCCATAGGCCGTTGGCAGTGTAATAAGTTTTTTTTTTTTTTTTTACAGAGGGGCCAAAAGAAAACATACTCCACCAGTGGCCTTCCCAGAAATTAAATTTGGGGGGTGTATATTATCATTGCCAAGAGAGAAGGAATTTCTTTAGTTTGGAAAACTAAAACTACATGGTGAAAACCTAAGTATTCGTGATATCTATATCTTATATTTAGCCTATTTAAAACTGTTCAGGGATTAATATGTTTTATCAAATTACAAAAATAAAAGATCATTTAAGAGAAATAATAGATACCATGAAAACAAATATAATTCTAACTACCAAGATCAGTGGAATCCAACATCATTAAAAAATAAATATTCAATGATTGAAAAAAACTGTCGCAGTTTAAAAATTGTTTAAATAGGTGCGAGCATAATGAAATGAAAAAATCTAAACATATTTAATTTTACAAAACTATATTTATTCTTGATTTTGTTGTATAATTAACACTTCACTTTACGTATATATTTTTATGTATGTATAACTAACGGTCTATTTAAAGGCATTTCATATGTACCATTTCTTAAGTAATTTTTTAAAAAAATATTTCATAGAGTTGTAGCAGGCAAAGTGACTAAAATTTAAGGATATTCGAGAAAATATCTACATTGCACCCTTTTAAAGCTTCTACAGTAGTTCAAATTAATGAATATGCGACAAATCAATCTTATTTTGCCTATTTAAAATTGTTCAAGGATTGATATAATTTGTTATACCTGTGTTACTGTCTGGTAAACACGGGTGACTCCCCCCCCCCCCCCAGGTTACCCTAGCGATTCTTTATGTATGACCATCCTTCTTGTCAACCAATTTTTAGCCTTTCTCTTTTTTTTTTTTTTCTCTTCCAATTTTTCGCATCTAGACCACAGTTAAATCTCGTTGGGCGCAGACTAGCCCCGCCTGGCTCTTGCGCCAATGACCTTTACATTCGCTCACTTGTTATGCCTCTAATTTCTTTTTCCACTGTAGCTGATACTCTGCAGTTGTTACGAAACTTGTGTGAGGGCACCAGACGCGGGAGGGAACTTTTTTTTCCCCTTTTCGCGAAAGTTTTGTAATAGAAAAAGGCTTTGTAATGAAAGTTCTGTAATAGAATGTAAATTCAGATAAGAGTTTTGTTTTTGTATGATTTTATTAAATTGTGAAAAAGACATTCATCTCGTCATTTTTGAGTTTTGTTTCGTCGATAGTATTGATATAGTTGGTGCATGGGTCGCCTACATATGAACTGAAAAAAAAAAAAAAAGAAAAAGATGATTAAATTCAAACTGATTGAACCACAGCTTTGAAAACTTTCGAACGTCAAATGGTGGGGTAAGTCGAAATTTCTTAAAATTGTTGTTTAACAAATCGAATGGGTTTTGTAATTTCATTTTTGGAAAAGTTTTGTGTGTTCAACATACCGTATAGGTTTCGTAATAACGTTTTTGAAAAATGTTTAGTAAATTGTACCGGTTTCGTATAGTTTAGAATTTGATTGTTATAGTTATTTGATTTATATAGGTAAGTGAAGTTTGAATTGCAGTATTTATTTGTTAAAGGTTTTATTTCTTTAATGAATTTTGAGCGCTATTTCGGGGACAGATTACTGAATCCATTTTTAAACGAATCGTTTGTCAGATCCTGATACCGTGTAGCCGGGGCTGATGAACGTTAAATCTGTCTGGGCCTTAAGTCCTCCCGTTGCCGTGGTGTGGAAGTTGGGAGAAGGGGTGCCAGATCAGGTGTCGTCCTTGTCACTTGACCATGGCTCAAAATTACGAGGTCCGTCGCCAATAGCCCTCGTGTTGCTTCTAGTTCGACGTTAATATAAACTAAAAACAGATACTGATGTTGAAATTGATGAACTGGAAGGTGTTTTAGTTCACACAGCTGCAAACCAATGAACAGCTCAAATCCATAGATAGTCAGATTGAAAATATTTTAGGTATCGTAGATATAGAATCGGAAATTGGAAAAAAAAAATGAGTTTAATGAAATCATTGTGTGGCATCGGTAGCCTAGTGGTGATGGTTTCGGATTCGTGGCTGGCGGTTTTCGTTCAGTCGCGATTTCGATTCTTGATTGCTAAAGACCCGCCATGTAGGCGGGGCTGATGCACGTTAAATCTATCGGGGCCCTAAGTCCTCCTATTGGCATGGTGTGGAAGTTAGGAGAGGGGTGTCAGCTCAGGTGTCATCCTCGTCACTTGACCGAGGTTCAGAATTACGAGGTCCGTCGCCAATAGCCCTCATGTTGCTTCTAGTGCGATGTTAACAAAAACTGAACTAATGAAATCATTGTTTTTAATTCGGTTAAACTTAAAAATAAAATTAAATTGCTGCTATCCGTAACTGGTCAGGAAAGTTGTATTGTGGGTCAAAACCCAGAAAATAAAAGTAAACCATATACAGACGTAAAATTGAAAATCCAAACATATTATGGGGACCCGTCAGAGTACTAAAGTATTTGGAATCAATTCGAAAATACAGTTGACAAAAGCCCGTCTTTTTCAGATGTTGAAAAATTTACGTATTTGTTTAGCAGTCTCCAGGCAGAGGCTCTTGTATAAAAGGTTTTGCGATTGCTGAAGATAATTATAAATCAGCTTTAAAATTATTGAAGGACTCGTTTGGCCAGAATGACGTGTTAGTTAATGCCCATGTGTCAAAATTGTTTTAATATGACCCCCTCAAAAATTCTAGTAATTTGTAAGAGTTAGTAAATTTATGTTTTAAATGTCAAATCCAAATTTGTTCTTTAGATAGTTTGGGTATGAAATCAGATACTATTATAGTGTTATGCTTAGTGCAATTATTTTAAAACTTTTCACTTGTGATCTTGCATTAGATTATAGCAAAACTCAGATTTCTGGTACTAATCACAATCTAGAAGAATTGAGGACTTTTTTACCTAACACTATCAGCCCGCGTGAGAGCTTTTCGCATCGAATCACTCCCCCACCGCCTCGAAATTTGAATTTTCTATGTAAACAACTCGTTCGCCATCAGTTCTGCGCGCCCAATCATTTACCATGAACCAGTGAATTTTTAACTAATACATCTATCTGTCAACGGATGTTTATTTTGCTGTCAATTGCATCCGTCTCATCTGTGCGAAAATTCGAATACTAGAAAAAAAAAAAGAGTGAAAAACTTACGCGGAAAGAGATATTTATTATGTTATAATTTAAATTGTTTTGTCAAAAAGTGCAAAGGAGTTACCTGTTCTTTCTGTCATGGCAGACACTCGATCCATTTGTTTCAAACTAGAAAAATCAGAAAAGGAAAAATGATTCGGAGAAAAATTCTAATGAAGTTGTAGCTATTACCGCTAATTGTACGGTTAATGATAAACAAGTAATATAAAAAAAAAAAAATTAAAGTCAATTCCTACTTAGGTCAACAGAGAAAATTTTTACTTTAGTTATTCATTTTATTAAATAATTACAATTAATATAAATATGTATATACATATGACAGAATCACAAATTTTTTTGCAGCGATCTACACGCTTCGTCACTGATGGTATTTATTCCTAAATTTATATCCTGCTAAATATCTTATTTAAGAGAAATTTTTTTTCCTCCCATATAAAACTAAAATTAATTATTTGAAAATCGAAAAAAAAATTTATGCTACGACGAGATTCGATCCGAAGTCATGAAGATTCCACGCCGACGCTCTACCAACTTTGCCATTGCAAGACAAGTGACATAGTTAGATGCATTGGCTTATTTCTTAATTTATCCGGTAAGTTAAATGGTTGGAAGGCAGTTTATTCCTACCACCCTTGGTGACAGGAATTATTAGGCGGTATTTTGCCAAATGTAGCTACCCTGGTCCGCTTCGCGGACTTAACGTTCAGCCAAGAATAAATCGCCAAGTTTAGTAATTTTTGAAATCGCACCAAGTAGTTGGGCTAAACTGCATTTTCACCAATTAAATTTAATTATTGAATTAATATTTGAAAAAATGTATTAACATCAAGTGTCATCCACTACAAGTTAAAAAAATGTATTTGAACTTGAATGGATGAATAAAAAGTATTTTATTAACGATTGAAAATTTGAACAAGATATATAAATATATATAGGGAGAGTGTGAACTATTAGTAGGAATTTAAAAAGAGATTTTATTGCAATGCGTGAAAGTAGAAAAAAAATGGGACTAAATTGTCGGATTGTATATTTTCATTGTTTGATAACGGTAGTGAAAGCACATTTGTCAAGAAAAGTATTTCTGAGTAGTTGGGATTTAAAATTATAGGAACGGAAAGATTGAATATTTATTCCTTTGGAGTTGAGAATCCTGAGTTGCAGGTTTGTCGCAAAGTAGAGATGAAATTGAGAAATGTTATGGACGGAAGGGAAGTGGTAGTAAAGGCATTGGAAATAGACGAAATATCGAGAGCGTCGATTTGGGTTTCAGATCGGGATATATGTGCTGAAATGGTGGATTTGGGATTAGCTTTGATATTTAATTTTAAGGAGTTGTCAAGAAATTGTCTGATTTCGTTGTTAGTGAGAGCAGATTATGACTAGGATTTGATAAAAGGAATCCAGAGGTTGAAATTCGTTGTTGATAGCTATAGAAACGATATTTGGATGGTCGCTACAAAGTAGATGTGATAAGCTGACTGATTCTACTTTGTTAATTTCTTTCTGAGTGAAAAGGAATCTTTCTCCACTGAAATGAGACGCCTTTGGAATTGGAAAGTTTAGGGATTAGGGGTGACGATATAGACACAGGTATGGAAGACAAGGAAGGTCAAGGATCTTTCAAAACAAATATTTGACATGCATACTATTTATTCTTTTGTTGGTACATTCTGTATTTTATAAGTTTCTATCGTGGGAGTTTGATGCATACATGTGATGTCAATTATACTGTAACGTGATTACCTGTAACAAACTAAAATTATCATTACCTTAAATTTTTGTAAGCCTTTGCTATAGATCAGATGTTTTCAACCTGTGTTAAGCGGAACCCTAGATATCCTTGGAATTTTGACAGAGGCTCCGTAAATGATTAGTATTTGCTAAATCAAAGCACACAAATTTTAATACAATTTTAATTTTTATACATGTTCTCGAATTCTTAAAGGCAGTTTGCTTGTAAAAATAAATATTTTTTTAGATAAAACAAAATCTTACATTTCATAAATGTCACGTGCTTCAAATATATTAATCGAGACACATTAGGTTACATATTAGTCTCCATTCTATGGCTCAGACGATATATCTCAAATTGATATATTGACCGGCACTCAACTGAAACTAAAATTTAGTCAAGTTGATATTATGCATTTTTGGATTAATATTTGAGAAGAATATCCTAAAACTTCCAAAATAGCTGTGAAACATCTAATCTTTGTTTCAGCCTATGTATGCGAAAATGTTTTCTCTTTGTACGCTGCGACAAAAACAAAATGCAGAAACAGATTGGTTGCTGAACAGAATATTAGGTTGCAGATTTCATCAATTATTCCAGGCGTTAAAGTACTTTGCAATAAAAAAAACAATCACAACCAAATCATTTAAGGCTCCCTTCGAGTGAATCCGAAAGTGAGAATCGACGAAAGCTCCCTCTACCGGGAGGGGGGAAGGGGCGTTACTTAGTGCGGACAAAGTACTCGTTCAATACTGGTCATATGGAGCAGAAGTAAATAGTTCTCATATAAAAGAGAAATTACGAGCTTTATTTTTCTTAATTTTCCTTATTTCGCTTGAATTCAAATTACGAACTTCTTAGATGCTTTTAATTTTTTCAATTTTGTTCTAATATTTTCCATTTTTTTATATTTATGTTTTAACAGCTATCATGAAGTTTGAAAATGACGTCACAGGGTAATAAATATTTCCTCTAGACAGAACTGAAAGAAGTAGAGCTGTTTCCCCACCTCGATTCTTCCCCTTCTATCTCCCCCTCCATTCAAAACAAGAGAAAAAGGGGGCAATTTAATCTCCAACGTTCTTTTACACAGTTTCTTGAAGCTTTTCCAGTAGGGAAGGGTCCCTCCTGAGGCTAAATTGCCCTTCTGTGCTGTTCAAGTGTTTGAAAGCTATCCCAAACTAGGAAGAAACTGGTTTTTTCATTGCTTCAAAAATAGTCATTCTTCCCTTTGGACAACTTTTTTTTACTCCTTTTTTCATGCCTTCCAATTTCAAAAATTCCGTTTCTACTATTTCATTCTTTTCAAAATCGTATCACTTGATTTATAAAAGATCGACAATGCTAGTGATATTCCAAATTTTGTGTATACTGATTAATGATATAAAAATGAATTTTAATATAATAAAATGTTCTATATACAAAATTTTGCAAAGAACAGATTTTGCCACCCAAAGTGCGCTTTTTTTGTAATTATTATTAAATTACTCAATTAAATATTAGAATGAAAGTAAACGATAAAATATCGAAAAATGGACAATAGTAAACTTTTCCGATATTAAAATTAAAGGAACCAGTAAATTATTAAATTGATTTTATTTTAGCTAAGTGTAATTAAAATCAAAGAAAACGATAAATTATTAAATTGAATATTATATCAACTACATGTAATTAAAATTAAAGGAAACGACTAATTATTAAATTGAATATATTTAAGCTAAATGTATTTAAAATTGAAGCGAACGATTAAAAATTGGAAAGTGATTTCGTACACGAAAAGTGATCTGGTTCGCTAAAATTGACCCAACTAAAACAATAGCCCCTTAGGTGGCTAAAAAGCTGAAACCTGGTCAAAACAAATTGCTCAATGAGGTTGCTGTATTGTCAGTATGTGATTGTATTAACTGAAATAATTATTTGAATTTTGTTCATAATATTGTATCCAATTCTAATTGCCCCAATAGGAAAGAAAATTTATATCAAGGTATTTGCTTTTATTAAGAGTTTGATTTTTGTAACTAAAAGACACAGATTGTAATATATATTTATTTTAAATTTCATAGCTGTCGTGTTGCTTTTAGAGCGAAATTAATAAAAACTAAAAAAAAAAGCAAATTTTATATTTCTATATATATATATATATATATATATACACACACTTTTCGTTTACTTTTTTTATAAGATTTTATTTGAATTACTCTCATATTGAAAACAAAAGTTTTAAAATCATTACCTGAACTCAATTTTTGTTTTGAGTGAAACAATTATCTATAACAGGTGTATTCAACCTTTTACACTTTGGGAACTCTTTGAGCTTATCGTTTTCTTGAAGGAACCTCTTGATCAAAGTGTTGAAAAAATAGGATATCAAAGCTTTACCTACTCAAATTAGCAAAATTATTCCTGCATCTTTTTTTTTTTCATCACAACACAAACTTCTTAATAAGATAATAAAGGGAAAGGTAGCTAATGGCGTTTTTTTTTTTTTTTTTTTTTTTCTAAAATGTATTATATCAATGAATAAAAACAACATTTTAAATTAAAACAAATTTTAAAAAAAAGAAAATTTTTAATGACTTGGCTGTGATTGTTTTTTTTTTATTTCAAAGTATTTCAAAGCCTGGAATAATTGATAAAATCTGCAATCTAATATCCTGTTCAGCAACCAATCTGTTTCTGCATTTTGTTTTTGTCGCAGTTGTACAAAGAGAAACATTTTCATATACATTGGTCGAAACAAATGACATTAGATGTTTCACAACTCTTTTGGCAATTTCAGGATATTCTTCTTTAATGTCAACCCAAAAATGCATAATATGAAATTGACTAAATTTTTGTTTCAATTGAGTGCAGGTCAATATATCAATTTGAGAAATATCGACTGAGTCAAAGAATGGAGACTAAAATGTGACCTAATGTGTCTCAATTAAAGTATTTGAAGCATGTGACTTTTATGAAATTTAAGATTTTGTTTTACCCAAAAAATATTTATTTATAATTATTTTTTATAAACAAACTGCATTTAAGAATTCAAGCTTGTATAAAAATTAAAATTTTGCTAAAACATGGCGCTTTGATTAAGAAAATGGTGATCACTTACGGCACACCTGTCAAAGTGCCAAGGTACCTTAGGTTCCGCGGAACTCAGGTCGAAGACTATAACAAAGGCTTACAAAAATTTATATAACAAATATCTATAACAAAGGCTTGCAAAAATTTGTATAACAAATATCTATAACAAAGGCTTACAAAAATTTAAGGTAATGATAATTTTAGTTTGTACAGGTAATCACGTTACAGTATCATTAACATCACATGTATGCATCAAACGCTCACGATAGAAGCTTATAAAACACAGAATAAAAAAAAAATAGTATGCATGTGAAATATTTGTATTGAAAGATACAAAATTTATATTTTATTCCCAAATCAAAGGCAAAGAACCCACAGAAGTGGGACAATGATCGTACAGTTTCAGGTGTCGTTACCTTTATCAGACCTTGGTTAATTTTTCTGAAGTCTATAGCTGAAAAGTTCATGTTACTCTAGTACGTCATTTATGCAAACAAATAAATAACAAACTCTAAGCTTTAATAAATCATATTTTTCTAAAAATATAATTCTATTTAATAGAAAAGAAATAAGACATAAAATATGGTAAGTAATTTTACGAATTTCATAGGAAAGCTATATTCTAAGATACTTCATATAATCGTAATCTACATTTATATTCAAAAAAATAATTAAATCAACCTTAAATTATAAATTTATCTCAATCAAGAGACTTTGCCCACACAATCTCATAGTAGTAATAGAAATTTGTCGATTATTCTCGACTTTTAAATATGTAAAATAATGTAGTTGGGGGACAAATTTACACTTATGGATACTCTATTTTTAATTATAAGAAGGGAATAACATTTTAGATATATATGAAATTAACACGAAATTCATTTGGATCTTTCAATAAAAACGAGTACTTGTTTCGAGCTAGGATTATTTCTAAAGAATATAAGTTATTTATTTATGTTTTGGCACTGAGACTAAAAAAAATCAATTACTGGAAAGGAAGAGACGAGGATGATAAAATATCAATAAGCATTTCTACCATCATAAAAATGCAATTTCCCCTTCGTATATATAGTTTGGAGCAATCTCGTTTACCTACCTTCATGAAACGTCCTTTTTTTTTATTTTACAGAGGTGAAAAGACAATTCAATAAAAATTAAAAAGTTTTATGCAAAGTTTTGCAAAGAATAGATTTAGCCAAACAAGGTGGTTCCACATAAAAAAATAGTTCATTTGATAGCTAATAATTGTAAATCAATATTAAAATCATTTGACCACTAAGCTAAACTAAAAATATGTAGTTTGAAGTTTTCGGGGATAAAAAAAAAGGCGTCCTCACCGCTTAAAATTCTAAATAAGGTTATTTATTTTCAGACTTTCCTTGATTCCAGTTTACAAATGATTCAAGGTAATACATAAATAGATAAGTATATCAAATACTTAATTTTTATATTTGTTTCACTTCAATCCAAGAAAAAAATTGGGGGAAATTTATGACGATATATTTTTGGAAATTGAGTTCATTAGTGGTGAAAGCAGGTATATTTTAATTCATATATTTTATTTCAATCCAATAAAAAATTCAAGAGAAATTTATTACGACGTGTGTTTGAAAATTAAGTTCGTTCCTAATGAAAGCAGACATAAAAAAGAAAAAAACAAGTTAATTTTTGAAAAGTGGTCAGGTACGGCATTTATAGGGTATAGAAAACAATAGCCTCTTGGGTAGCTAATATTTGTTGGCAGAGCTTCATTCATATAATATCCATTTAATAATTTTCATTCTGCATTATTTGCTATACTAAAGAGAGGGGGGAAAGCTAATTCGAGGTCGAAATTTTAAAACAAAATTTGTAAGGATTGAATATTTATTAGTGTCGTAATTGGAAGAAACATGAGAGCTATTTATTGTTTTTTAAATTTGAAACACGGTGGCGGTTCTAGGAAAATAGGCCTCGAACCCTCGTTGCGACTAAAAGATCACTAGCCACAAATTAGCGAGCATAACCATTTGGCTACTCCATACGCTGTTTCAAAGCAGTAAAATAATGTTTCCGTTCTTGAGAAATGTATTAGCCATGTAAAATTGTTACATATATAAGAACCAGAAAAAAATTAATGCAATAAATTTTTTCTCTGTATTCTTCATTTAATCATAAAAACTCAATATATTTTAATTTGATTCCTACAAATGGAGTTTTGAAAAAATAGTAATAAATGGTCACGCATATATTTTATGTAGAAGTGCATTCAATTTTATCATAAAAATTTTAACAATTTTCTTTTAGTTATAATACAAATTTTTTTTTTAAAAAAAAGCAAATTTCTTCTTTATCTCTCTCTAAATAGCGTATCTAAAATATCTATTGTTCATTTTAATAATTAATAAAGTAATTTGTATAGTGTGTTTTTTTAAATACCCAGTAAAAATAGCGTAAAAAACGAAGGATTACTTCTATTTTTAAGAAATCGTGAATGAAGCTTACTTTTTAAACACTGTGAAATACCACATAGATATCTGTATAGCAAGCTAGACAAACTTTCAACAAATATTACGCAACTAGGGGGGATCCTAAGAAATTCCCAGAATCGGCTGACTTCCCTCCGAAGGGTTGTAAATCTCCTTTTGTCAACGTGTCTTTACCATGTATTCTTGCGCATTGAGGCGGGACTTTTAATATTGCTTTCCCCTCTTTCCCTGCTTAGTTTGCTGACTCAACAAATTACAAGCAGGGAAATAAATTAAATTTTTTAAAAAAATATGCATTTGAAAGAGCGTAAAAAAATGAAGGCTTCTGTGGAATTACTTTTTTTTTCTGATTATTCAAAGTATTTTTATGATCAATTTAGTGCGTCGGATGCAAGTTTTCAGATCTTTAATGAAAATTTAAAAATACTTGCAAAAATCAGAAAAAAAAGTAACTCCATAGAAGCCTTCATTTTTTAATGCTCTTTAAAATGCACTTTATTCCATGCAGTTTAAATAAATATTCTAGATGTGAGACTTTAAGTACGTAACTCCATAGGATTAACATTAGGTGGGGAAATTCGTGGTGGCGTGTCGACGGGAGCCTTAAGAATTTATTTTTATGAATTTGTTTTAATTTAAAATATTGTAGCTTTTATTTACTGATAGAATGAATTTTAGCAAAATAAAAAACGCCATTAGCTACCTTTCCATTTATTATCTTGTTAAGAAGTTTGTGTTGTGATTAAAAAAAAGATGCAGTAATAATTTTGTAAATTAGAATAGGATAAAGCTTTGATATCCTATTTTTTCAGCTCTTTGATCATGAGTTTCCTTCAAGAAAACGGTAAGCTCAAAGGGTACCCCAAATGTAAAAGATTGAATACTCCTGTTGGAGATATTAGTTTCACTAAAAACAAAAATTGAGTTGAGCAAATGTTTTTATTAAAACTTTTATTTTCAATATGAGAGTAATCCAAATAAAACCTTGTAATAAAAGTAAATGAATAGTATATATATATGTGGGATCCAAGACCTGCTGATCTACCATTACGGAAGACAGCCATGATGCTCCCAGAGCGCCACCTAGCACTTCGAGAGATATTCGGAGTAGTGAGATGTGACGTAGACGGATCAACTTTTTCCCTCGCGGAACTTCAAATTTTTCAAGTACATACTCATTAACTGCTCAACAGATGGCGCCAGCTATGCTGGGCTCATCTATCAGCTCATTTCGCAAGAACTTTTCATCTCTACTCTCCAAAATTTTACCCTCTCATCCGCAAGAAATTCCTCTCCACAATGTAAATTTCCATTTTATCCAAAGGACTTAATAAATACCAGATTTGGGCTTGTGGAGCGCTCCTGGCGCCCATGGAATTTCAACGTCAACGACGACGTAGACGGAGAAGGAGCCAGACGCTGAACAAGACGGTTCAGGAAATTGCGCTGGACGTTATATTGAACTGGACTTTAAATCTGTGATTACGCGAATTTAATCAATTTGTTTTGTGTTTTTATGTTCTGCCCAACGTCAGCAAATAAACTGTGTGTGTGTAATAAGTAGTTATTACTCTGAATCTTTACACACACCACACACATATATATTGCAATCTGTGTCTTTTCGTTATACAAATCAAACTCCTTATAAAAACAAGTGCCTTGATATAAATTTTCTTTCATATTGGGGCAATAAGAATTGGGTGCAAAATTATCAATAAAATTCTAATAATTATTTCTGATAATACAACTACAAACTGACATTACAGCAATTTGTTCTGACCAGGTATGAGCTTTTTAGCCACCCAAGGGGCAATTGTTTTAGTTGGATTACTTTTCAATTTTTAATCATTTGCTTCAATTTTAATTACATTTAGCTCAAATATATTCAATTTAATAATTTACTGGTTCCTTTAATTTTAATATCGAAAAAGTTTACTATTGTCCATTTCTCGAAATTTTATCGCTTACTTTAGTTCTTATAATTTTAATTGAGTAATTTAATAATTACAAAAATAATAATAATAATAATAAAGCTCACCTTGGGTGTCTAAATCTGTTCTTTGCAAAACTTTGTATAGAACTTATTATTATATTAAGATTTATTTTTATATAATTAATTACAGTGTACACAAAATTTGGATTTTTTCCTATTCAGTATTCGATGAAGATATTTCACTAGCATTGTCGTTCTTTTATAAGTCAATTGATACGATTTTTAAAAAAATGAAATGGTAGAAACGGATTTTTTGAAATTAGAAGGCATGAAAAAAGAAGGAGTAAAAAAAAAGTTATCGAACGGGAAGAATGACTTTTTTTGAAGCAATGAAAAGGCCACTTTCTTCCTAGTTTGGGATAGCTTTCAAACACTTGAACAACACGGAAGTGCAATTTAGCCTCATGAGAGAAATAAATCTATTGAGTTACTTTATGAAGGCGAGGGGTAACCATAAGCTAGATTCCTTACTCCTCCCAGCTGGAAAAATTCGAAATAAACTGTGTAAAAGAACGACAGAGATTAATTTACTTCCGTTTTTTCTAGTTTGGAAAGAGGGAAAATAGAAGGGGAAGTATCGATGGTCGACTGCTAGTGGGGGGGAGACAGCCACAACACTTGCTTCTTTCAACCTGTCTACAGGAAATATTTATTACCTTGTGACGTCATTTTCAAACTTCATGATAGCTGTCAAAACATAAATATAAGAAAATAGAAAATATTAGAGCAAAATTGAAAAAATTAAAAGCATCTAAGAAGTTCGTAATTTGAATTCAAGCGAAATAAGGAAATTTAAGAAAAATAAAGCTTGTAATTTCTCTTTTATAAGAGAACTATTTACTTCTGCTCCATATGACCGGTATTGTACGAGCACTTTGTCCGCACTAAGTAACGCCCCCTCCCGGTAGAGGGAGCTTTCGTCGATTTTCACTTTCGGTATCACTCGAAGGGAGCCTTAAAGGAGTTTAATGAATCAGTTCAATTTGTTGAAAGTAGATATTGCGTTGAGTTGCCGTGAAGAGAAGGAAGGCAGGGAAAGTTGAGTAATAATAGGGAGGTGGCATTGAGACGTTTTAAGGGTTTGGTCGAGAGGTTTAAAAGGGATCCGGTGTTATATAAAGAGTATCGAGAGGTTGTTGACGGTTACCTTGAAGAAGGAACAGTTGAGATGTGTGTGATAGAAGGGTTAGCTGATGAGTCTTCATTTTGATTGCCCCACCATACTGTCCTTCGAGAAGACAAAGTCGGTAATCTTGTTCGATGGAGCGGCTCACGATGAATAACAATATTCACTGAATGATTGTATAAAAATAAGAATTAACTTGTAGCCTAATTTATTTGTACTTTTGATCAAATTTAGAGAAAATGCCGTTGCATACATAGCTGACATATGGCAAGCATTTCTGCAAATTTCAATTGATACAGAAGACAGATGATTTACCAGATTCTTTGGACGGAAAACTTAAATTCGAATAAGATATTGTATTGAAATTTACTCGCGTTTTGTTCGGACTTCACCGAGTCCTTACCTGCTCGCAGCAGCATTGAAATTTCATTTCGAAACGACTCTTCCCCCTGATTTCACGGAGTGAGGTCGTTTCCACTGCTCTACCTAGAACTTCTACCGCGACGGTGTTTCTAGCCCTTTCTACCGGGGGAGCGCGCCCCCGCCCCCCCCCCCCCCCCGACGAATTTACACGTATTGTGAGCCAACTGCAATCTGTTCTCATCGATACCTTAGTGATCTTTTTCTTTCCCAAGGGAGTTACTGTCTTTGGTAAACACGGGTGACGCACTTCCGGGATACCCTAACGATCCTTCTCTATTTTTGACCCTCCTTCTTGTCAACCACTTTTTATCTTTTTTTCAACTTCACGTCTAGACCACAGTTTAATCTTGTTTGGCGCAGCATAGCCATATCAGGCTCTTGCACCAATAAACTTTACATTCACTCACTCCCTCACTGTTTCCATCGATGTGGCCGTGGTAACCTAGTGGTCATGGTTTCAGACTCGTGGCCAGCTGTTTTCGTTGAGTCATGGGTTCGAGCCTTGGTGCCACTAAAGACACGACGTGTAACCGGGTTGATGCACATTAAATCTGTCGGGGCCCAAAGTTCTCGCGGAGGTTAGGAGAGGTGGTGCCAACTCATGTGTCGTCCTCGTCACTTGACCGAGGTTTAAAGTTACGAGGTCCGTCACCAATAGCCCTCATGTTGCTTCTAGTGTGACGTTATAAAACGAAACGAAACCTCATCCCATCGATACGCATTAGGACTTTTTCATGTAAGTTTTTTCTTGCATCATCTTGTGACTTCCCTTGCTACATTTTGGACCGATTATTTGGGTGTTTTTTTTTTTTTTGAACTTTCATATGGTAACCACCTTCGGTATGTTAGTGGGCGCAACACGATATTGAAACTTCGAGCGTTCTATAGGACTAGTTTTTAATTCATAATATATATATATATATATATATATATATATATATATATATATATATAGTGTATTACCTTGAAAAGATACGGGGATCTCAAATCGACTGTTGCTGGACAGCTGAAACCAGAGGAGGTAAGTGCCATTTTCGGTGAATGAAGCCTGTAAAGATTTTCTCTCTAATCACAACATAGGCACTCTTTATCAAACTCTCCCTTTCTTCAAAAAAAATTGTTGATTCTGTTGAAAATGATACATGTTCGAACTGCCTACCTAAGTTTTCGAAACTCTTTAAAATATTAGGAAACGAATTAGAAATCACCACCCAAGCTGATATTATAAATCTTTCATCTTAAAAATAAAAATCAAATTCTAAATAATACTGTCTCCAACCTAGAACTTAAAATAAAACGCATGGAAAAATCTCAACAGGAAGCTAATGACAAATTTGAAACTCTGCTTAAAAACCTAGCTTCTGAAACTTCTTCAAAATGCTCTGATAAGTTAAAATCTACTCCTACTATCATTACTGTAATTAAGTACAACGATTTTCTCAAGGTAAAAAGTAAAAGAAAGTTAAACTCTCCCAAAAGAATTATAGATACGAATTCAAAATAATTGGAAAAAAAAAAGAATTTAACCTTCTATTGAACAACAGATATTCGGAGCTCTCTGATGAAGATTCAGACATCGAGAGCAATGATGATTTCATCTTTGATATGGACGATATCAATTCTCAAGAAGTTAGTAGTGATAAAACTAAAAATAAAAAAAAGTAATAATACTGTTAAATACCATTTAAGACTTCCCCGACGTATTGAAAGAGGAAGCTTAAACAAAACCCCTCCCAAAATCATCATAGCTAATATTGACGACCTGAAAGGAACTCTTGAAAAATAAGATGAAACTGACAAAACGCAAGCTCTAAGGATACTTCAAAAGAAATACCTTCAAAATCCCCGCCCCCCTACAATTGAAGCATTCAGAACAATACAAAATCATGTTCAAGAGAGGAATTTAGAAGTTCACGCATTTAATTACCTAGTGAGAGAATCCTTAAATGTATAATTAAAGGCCTCTCAATTAATTATTCCCACGCTGAAATAATTAAGGAATTAGCTGAATGTAATCCAATAGTCAATGAATACAATAACTTAAAATCAAAAAAAAAAAAAAAAAAAAAAAAGCCTTTACCCCCTACTTTTATTTACACTTCCCAAAACAGAAAGTAACAAAAAATATTTTGAAATCTATAATGTTGGATACCTTTCAGTCAAAACTGAACCTCTATGTATAAGAAAAACACCCAATCAATGCTATCCCGGTCAAAGCTTTTTTCGGCCGCGGTAGCCTAGTGGTCATGGTTTCGGATTCGTAACCGGTGGTTTTCGTTCAGTCGCGGGTTCGATCCTTGGCAGCCAAAGACCCGCCGTGTAGCCGGGGCTGATGCACGTTAAATCTGTCGGGACCCAATGTCCTCCCGTTGGCGTGGTGTGGAAACTAGAAGAGGAGGTGCTAGCTCAGGTGTCATCCTCTTCTCTTGACCGAGGTTTCAAATTACGAGATTCGTCGCCAATAGCTCTCGTGTTGCTTCTAGCGCGATGTTAATAAAAACTAAACAAAGTTATTTTCACCATTCTAGAGTCTGCACTAGGGAATTTAAATATGTGAAATGTGAATATAATAATGAACCAACTCATAGCTGCACCAAAACTCCTGAAAGCCTCCTCAAATGCTGTAACTGCGTTGGAGATCATACAGCAAATTACTCTGGTTGTCCCAAAAATGAATTTCAAACCCTCTCCCCCACCAACCACAAACTACTGGGAAGAAAAACGTAAAAATGTCAAAAACAACAATAGTCAAAGCGACCAAAACTCCACACCCACCAATGACAGCCAACCTATTAAGTTTTTTCATTCGTTAATGAAATTAATTTTTTTTTTTCAAAAACTTCAAGTTTGATAAAATAATGGAAACTTAACAATAATTTAAATTAATAGGACAAATATTCGCTGATAATAAACTTGATTTATGTTCAAAAATTGAAAAATCATTCCAAGTCATTTGCAGTATGATATCCATCTGGTTTTAAAATTTAATATGCTAAATAAACTACCTATTTGCGAGATGGAATGCAAATGGCACTAAATCAAAAATAGGAGATCTCCAAAATTTCATAGATGATTACAACTCTGACATCCTAGGAGTTCAGGAAACTCAGCTCAAACCATCTGAAAATTTTAAAATTCCAAATTATAATATATACGGTTCTGACAGATCAAACCATTGAGGCGGAGGCACTGCAATATAAATTAAAAATAACATTTATCCTCATATGGTTATTAAAAATACCGGCACCTCTGAAAATACCACCATCCATATCAATTCCAAAGACAACCAATACTTCACAATCTCTACTATTTACCATCCCCCGCTTCCCTTAATCTCAGGCAAACCCACCGGAATTTTAATAGGCATCTCTTATGTAAAACATCCAAACTGGAACCGAGGCAGGGCAAACAGATCAGGTAAAATTATTCATGTTATGTGCAACACTAATAATTACCAGACAGCTGCTCCCGACTCACCCATTCACTTTCCTTACAATAGCAATACTTACTCTGTAATAGATTTTGCTATCCTCAAAAACATACCATTCTACAATATCGAAAGAGTTAATGAGCTACCTAGGGACCATAACCCTATGCTATTGGACATCTCTTTCCATAAAATTCTCCCTATTCCCCTTCGTCCTCTAACAACTACTAATTGGTTCAGCTATCAAGAAATTCTATATAATATCACAAAAGGTAACCCCATTTTTAATAAATCTTTGATCTAGACTAATCATTTACGTCCTTACTACTAATATCCAAATGCAATTAACATGCGAGTAATACCAGATCCATCCAAACCCCCCAATCTTAGGCTCCCCCCTCATACAAGAAACCTAATTAAAGAGAAAAATAGGTACAGAAAACAATGGCAAAACACCAGATACCATCCTATGAAACTCATAATTAATAACCTCGAAAAGCAAATTAAGAATGAAATCAATACCTTAAAAAAAAAAAAAAAAAAAAAAAAAACCTACTCCGCCAGCTTAATAACGAAGATAATTCCCTTTTTAATATGAACAAAAAACTTTCTAATAAATATTACAATATCTCCCCACTAATAGGCAATAAGTGTCAGGTATTCTCTGATAAAGAAAAAGCTAATCTGCTTGTCTATAATCTTGAGTCCTCGCTCCAGGAAAACCCAACTCCATATGAAGATGATCATATTGAAAAAACATAATCAATAATTCAAAATTATCTTGAAGTCCATACCAATTTTAATTTCTCCCCCTCCTCACCTTCCCATTGAAATAGCTACCATATCTAAGAAGTTAAACAAAAAGAAAGCCCCCGAAGTGGATTTCATTCTAAATCTAGCCTTTAAATTCTCTCCCTTTCAACGCACTTACTCATATCACTAAAATTTTAATAAATGTCTCAGTTTTTCCCATTTTCCACAAAAATGGAAACATGCAACTCTAATTCTCTTCCCCATACCCGTCCAAAACCACACCATTCCCTCCAACTATCGTCCTATCAGCCTAATAAATTCTATTTCAAAAATCTTTGGAAGAGTCCTGCTAACCAGAATACTCGCTCATGTTTCCACTAATAATATTCTCGGAGATTCACAATTCGGCTTCCGTACCAACTACAGAACTGTCTATCAGCTACTACGGGTTGTGAATGCCATTACTGAAGGATTTAATTCCAAACAAATCTCTAGAGGTATCTTCCATGACATACAAAGAGCTTTCGACCGCCTCTGGTGTAATTGATTTTAACAAATGTTTGGCGTAGCATGATCTGCTTTGGCTCTAGCACCATTTAACCCAACAGTCACTCGCTCCCTTAACCGCCTCTGGCACAATGGATTAATCTTCAAACTAATCAAATTACTCCCAACCCACATAAAAGTCATCTTAAATAACTACCTTAAAGATAGAACTTTTCAAGTTAAACTTAATAATACTCTTTTTTTCCATACAATTTACCATATACAAGCTGGTCAACCTCAAGGGTCTGTAAGCTCATCAATCTGCTATAATTTGTACAATTATGACTACCTTCAAAGTCCATATAATAGCCTCTGTTTATTCGCTGATGATGCAGTAATCCTCACCAAGAAAAAAATCATATTAACGTAATAGATAAAGTACAAAATCGCCAAAAAAATAAACGATTGGATGATATCCTGGAGGATTGCTGCAAACGCTAATAAAATTAAAGATAATTAAAGATCTCATTTTTAAAAAAAGCCCCCCTCCCTCCTCCTTGTAAAAAAACTAAAAGAATTTAATGATCAAATCTCTTGGGACTCTGAGGTCAAATACTGAGGAGTTATCCTAGACTCCAAATTCACCTTCAGACTTCATTTCCAATCAACAATTGACAAATGCTGGGTCAAAATTCATAACTGTATACCTTTAATTAGTAGAAATTCAGTACTAACTCTTGCTAACAAAGTTCTTCTCTATAAACAAGTAATCCGCCCTATCCTACTTTATGTTTCCCTCACTTGGGGCCATGCCGCACCTACTCATATTTAAAAAAATTCAGATTCTTCAAAAAAAAAAAAAAAAAAAAAAACCCTCCGCATTATTAGTAACTCACCTTGGAATGTCAGAAATTATGTCATACACAAGGATTTCAATATCCTTCCTATTGATAAACACATCAACCATCTTTCTAGAAGATTCTATAATAGGCTAAGAAATCATACTCATCCACTAATAAGGGTACAGCTAATTTTTTCTCACAATAATGGAACCCATATACAATCTTGCAATGGCCGCGGTCGCTTACTGGTCATGGTTTCAGACTCGTGGCCGGCTGTTTTTGTAGAGTCGCTGGTTCGATCCTTGGCCACTAAGGACCGTGTAGCCGGTGCTGATGCCCGTTAAATCTGTCGGAGTCTAAAGTCCTCCCATTGGTGGGGTGTGGAAGTTAGAAGAGGGGGTACCAGTTCAGGTGTCGTCCTCGTCACTTGACCAAGGTTCAAAATTGCGAGGTCCATCCCCAATAGCCCTTGTGTTGCTTTTCGTGCAACGTTAATAAAACCAAAAAAAAAAAAAAAAAAAAAATCTTGCAATAATTATTTCCATCTAATTCTCCCATAACACTTTGCATTCCAACTCAGACCCCTATAAATAAATCCTTCATCATTCCTTCAATAAACTCTTTCTGTCAACCCTCTTTCTCTTTCAAGAACTCCATCATCTTCTATTCATCTGATCATCAGTTGTTTTCCTACCAGTCACCATTCCTACCCCCCTTCTTTTGAACTATTTTGCTGACTACTGCTGTACACCCAGCCAAACAAGAACCCTTTCCCTTCCTTCTTCTGTTTTCATATCATCAAAAAAAGTTTAATTAGTATTGTATTTATTACTATTGTAATTTTACAATAATAATAAAAAAAAATCATATAAAATAATGCTTTCCTCTTGCTGAATATTAGACATATACAACGTAGAGTCTATCTAAGAGATTGGGGAGTGGGTAAAAAAATATTAAAAATGACATAAAATTATATAATCTTATCTTACGATAAGATTAGTGAAAAAAAATATTTTTTAATCTCTTGAAAAATGTCAGCCTCCTCGTAAATAATTCATTCACTTTCTTATCCTTTTTCGTCTCCCTTTCTTTTTATTCGTGTTTTTTAAATTCATATGTGCATTAAAGCACATTTTTAATATGTTTTAATTTTAAAGAATTTTCAAGGCTTCTATGTCAAACTGAGTAAAGAGCCCACTGGACTGGCACTCCCTACAATATGATTGTTGTTGTTTATTTTGAAAAATATAGACTTGTTCCCAAAAACTTGTGAAATACTTTTAAAATCCTTCTGGGTTGAGGACTTTGTTGGAGGCATTGAACAGGTAGAAACACCTCTGAAAATTACCATCGAAAACGTGGAAATCTTTAAAAATGCTGGAATGGTACTTAGAAAATGGCAAACAAATTCAGTAAGACTTTGTGAAGCTTGGAGGAGAGCAGTCATAGAAACTCAAAAAGACAAAACCATTGAAGCGGAATGTGGTTCTCCTAGAAAGGTTCTGGGACTAGTCTGGGGTCCAAACAAGGACGTGATCTTTTTTGACTTTAGCAAATTGATAAAACATTTTTGCCAATGGTTGCAGCACTGAAAGATCCATATTGCAGATACTTGATTGCCTTTTCAACCCGATCGGATTCTTGGGACCATTCATCATTAGACTAAAAATACTTCTTCAAGAATTTTTTGCACCTGAAATAAATTGGGACAATAAACTTCTATTCTCACTAGACTGAAAGGGGAAGTTGTGGTGTATTGAACTTAAACACGTAAATATAGCCTCGAGATCTATAGATATTACTTTTCTGAGTTCAATTTGTATGATTTTACATCTTTTGACATTCATTCCTTTTCAGATGCTTCCGTAGCAGCATATGGATGCTTGATATTTCTTCGAGGAGTTACTCGTGATAACAGAGTAATTGTTAAATTTGTATGTGTAAAGAATAGAAATTTACCCATAGACATCTCTTATTTGGGGAGGATGCACCCGAGTGTCTTTCCTGCCATGTCCCTTACACGATTCATCACATTTTAATTGTGTGTCCTGTTTTTGATCATCATCGTCGTATTTTTTTTCAGTCATCAGTTTTAAACTTATCTCACTTGGTGGGGGAAAACCCACACCATAACTTATTTGCTTTTTTAAAACATGTTGGCTTTTTACACCAAATTTGATGTTTTAACTTCTTATTATTTTTCACTGTGTGTTTAATTCATATTTTTAAAAGAGTTTTACTGTGATGTAATTTAACAAGTGTTTGGTGCAATATAGCCTGCTTTGACTCTTGCGCCATTCAAATTTACAGTCACTCACTTACAAAGAATAGGGTTGCCCCTCTGAAACCACTAACTTTGCCTGGTTTTGAATTATTCGAATATTTATCTACTAGGTTATCTAAGCAGGTGAGTAAATGTTTAAAATTGGAAGCAAAATGTTATTTCTGGACCGATTCGAGTATATGCGCGTATTGGATAAAGGTAATTACAAACCCTATGTAAAAAATAGAACGAGGGAGATACAAAATTTGACTGAACTAGACCAATGGTCTCATTGTCCAGGGAAGAAAAATCCCGCAGATATCCTTTCCAGAGGTATTCCAATCTCAAATTTCATTTCCAAAAACTCATTGTGGTGGCACGGACCATCTTGGCTGAGTAAACCTAGTGAGTTTTGGCCATGTAAAATCGAAATTGAGAATCCTATCGGAGATCTAGAGTTACGGAAGCACTTTCAAACAATTATTCAAAATAAATGTGCAGTAATTGATTCCCAATTTGTTTTAGATTTGAATTAATTTAGTGACTTATATAAGGTGTTAAAAATTAAAGTTTCACTTTAGAAATTTGTCAACAGACTTAGGAAATTACCAATAGAAATAGGACCTTGTAATGCAACCGAACTCTTAGAAGCTGAATAAGATTGGATAAAATATGAATAAAATCTTGTCTACTCTTCCGAATCGGAATGCATTAAAAATGGTAAACTGATTTCTAAGACCTCGTCTCTTTATTTTGCGTCTCACGTCTTTATTTTGCGTGCTAAGGGCAGACTTGAAAAAAGGGAATTTTCTTATGAAATTCACGCGATACTCTTGCCAAACTAATCAAAATTTACTAAGTTAATTTTTAGAGAGCATAACAAAGTTTGCCATAGTGGGATGTCTGTGACCCTTGTTAAAATTCGAAGTAGATGTTGGATTCCGAGGGGTAGACAGATTGTCAAAAGAGTTTTGAAATATTGTTAGGTTTTTAGAAAATGAAAGAGTCGATGTTTCAAAAGAGTTTTGAAATATTGTTAGATTTTTAGTTTATTATTTACGAAACACTAGCAGAGCTAAGATAACCTGCATACTCGGTGACAAGAACTAGAGTGAGTTTACTTAATCAAAAAGAAACGGTAAGAATACAAAAGATACAAACACCATGTTAACATGTTAATCATGTTAGTGTTAACATGATTTGGCACAAAACCAAATCATGTTAACACTAAATGTAAAGTCATTATTTTTTACACTTTTCTTTGTTATTGGGATTTTGTCAGAACTGTCCCATTTAATTACACAATGTCAATAGTCTTTCTTTCATCAAAGGTTTTGTCAAAATGTCTGAGACTTGTTTCTCAGTTGATCCTTGTTTCACATTTAATTTTCTTTTCAAGACTTTCTCGCTCACAAAGAATTGTTTTATTTCAATATGCTTTGTCCTTCGATGATATTCTGGGTTGCATGAAAACTTTACTGCATCCAGTTACCCACTTGAAGTGTGTGAATTTCCCTCAAGTGCCCTGATGCCTATGCCCTGAATCAGTCTGCTATGCCCTGAATCAGTCTGCAGAGCCAAATTACTTCTTTGGCTACCTCTAATGCTGCTATAACTTCAGCCTCAGTTGTTGAAGTCGAAACCATAGCTTGTCTTTGGCTGTTCCAAGAGATAGTTCCCCCAGCATATACCATAACATATCCGGAGGTTGATTTACTTGTTTTGGTACATCCACGAAAATCCGAATCACTATAACAACGAAGTATACTCTGTAATACGGTATGTTAATCCATATTCAACTGTGCTAGCTATATAACGGAATACTCTTCATTCTTACTATATCTTCTGTAGATGGGTTTTCGAGAGGTCTTGAAAGACATTCTACACTATAGGCTGTATAGGTCTGGCCTGGTTCCCCTTATTAAGTATATAAGAGCAACAACAGTTTGTTTGTATAGGAAATTAGAGTTTTTGGCATGAGACTTTTGCAATACTGAATCCTTCAATATAGATGTTGCTACAGGTTTGCATTCATCAAATCCAAAATGCTGAAGTAATTTTCTGGTATATCATTTTTAACTAATAGTTATTGAGTTGTCTCTGTGCTGTTCTATTTCAAGACCTAGAAAACAGGAAACTTCTACTGAGATCTTGAATTTTGCTTTCAGATCCTTGATGAACATTTCAGACTCCTTTTGGCCAGTTACAACAATTAATCCGTCGTCAACATAAACTGCTGTTTGTAGAAAATGCAACACCATGAAGGAATCATCAGAATCAAATGAAATTCGCAGCAAATGTCAATTATAGGATATTATGCAAATTAATAAAGTTTCAGAGCCATCGCGCGTGCGCGGCGCGCGCAGCGCCCTCTGAATTGATGCTGAAAGCGTATAAATAAAGTGCTGTAGCGGGACGTTGAAAAAAGTCTATGATTATTTGTTAGTGGCAAACGTTTAGTGAGACCTGAGTATGCCTCCACGACGGAAGAATAAGAAATTCAAGCAACTTACGGAGTTTGAACGAGGGAGGATAATCGGCCTTCGAGAAGGAGGATTTTCCTATCGCGCAATAGCAGCTCGTATGCAGCGGAACAGTTCCACAGTGATGCGAGTTTGGAAGCAGTGGACCGACGAGCACCGAACAACTCGAAAAACAGGCACTGGACGACAGAAGGTGACGTCAGAGCGCGATGATCGACACCTGCTCCGCATGGCGGTGAATGATCGCACAGCTTCCTCCAGGCAGCTGGCAGCACGTTGGTCTACTGCTACAGGTGTACAATTGTCGGCTTCGTCAATTCGTCGTCGTCTGCTGCGCCGTGGATTGCGTGCAAGGGTGCCTTTATACAGGATTCCCCTCACGGCGAATCATCGACGGCTGCGTCGGCAGTGGGCTCTTGAGCACAGAGACAGGCGAGCTGATTGGCACCAAGTTGTCTTTTCAGATGAATCACGCTTCAATTTGTGGACCGATGATGGCCGTGTTCGTGTTAGACGTTATGCCGGTCAACGCTGCCTTCCTGAGTGTATTATTGAACGACATAGTGGTCGAACACCCGGAGTTATGGTCTGGGGTGCGATTTCGTATCATGGACGATCCAATTTGATACGAATTGAGGGTAATCTCAATAGCAACAGGTACGTCCGTGAAGTGCTACAGCCCGAAGTCGTTCCTTTCCTTCAAGGCATCCCTGGAGCTATCTTTCAGCAGGATAATGCACGCCCACATGTTGCGCGGACTGTTCGAGACTTCTGTTCAGCACAACGCATGCAACTTCTTCCATGGCCTGCTTATTCACCGGATATGTCGCCTATTGAGCACGTGTGGGATATGGTTGGTCGGCGTCTCGCTCGTGATCCGCGTCCTGCAGTTTCCAAAGACGAACTTTGGTTGCGCATACAAGCGATATGGAATTCTCTTCCTCAAGCAGATATTCAACATCTGTTTGACTCCATGCCACGTCGTATAGCAGCACTTATTGCAGCGCATGGTGGCTGCACCAAATACTGATTTCGGACGCTTAATTTGTTTCTTTTGTTTTGAAAATTTCATCATTTATTTGTATCAGTACAAGTCGTTTCTGCATTAAATTTCATTTGATTCTGATGATTCTTTCATGGTGTTGCATTTTCTACAAACAGCAGTATACATTCCTATTAATAATTTTTTACTTTTTCTTTCACGAATGTAAAGGCATTGGTCAGCTTCACTTTCTTTAAAGCCGAGATCTGGTAAAAAATGATTAAAACACTTGTTCCAACAGTGCGGCGATTGTTTTAGACCATACAGGCTGCAATTGAGTTAACATACTCTTTTCTGGTTGTTGCATATAAATGGTTTCCTCCAGATATCCTTAAATTAATGATGTTGATACATCGAATTGTGTCAAATGCATCCTTTCTTCAGCTGCAATGCTTAAACCTGCCCGTATTATTCCTAATTTGGTCACTGGACTGTACTTTTCACAGTAATCAATGCTTTGGCGTTGACTGAAGCCCTTCACATCCAGTCTGGCTTTACATTTGTTAATATTTCCATCTGAATTTGTTTTGAGTTTATAAACCCACTTACTGCTTTATCTTCAACTGGTAGGTCAGTTAGATCCCAAATGTGATTTTCGCTTAAGTAATTCATTTCACTCTTCTTGGCTTTCTTCCAGTTTGTACTATCCTTGGAGTTAATTGCTTCTTCATATGTTTGAGGATTATTATTGTCCTCTAAATATGATTCTTCTACCATAATATGATCTTCAAACAGTTTTGATTTCTGCTGAAGGGAGTGGTTCCTCAGCTGTCTATCTGATGTAGGTTTAGCATCTTCCTCACCATCAATCTCAGAATCACTCAAGTCTTCTTAATTTAGTTTTTCTTCAATAGGAATTTCCTCTATTTTTATGAGCTGATTTCATACTTTTCCTGATTTGTATCGGCTCTTACCCTGTCTTCTAATTTTAATTCAGCGTGGTCATCACACCTGCTTGCCTTTCCTTGAAAGATTACATCTCTTGATAAATTTACCCGGTGTTCTTTCTTTAGACAGATTTGGTAAAGCTCATCTTCTTCATATCCCACAAGGTAGCCTTGGATGGCTTTCTTCTCCATTTTTCTTCTCTTTTGAGCTGGAACATAAGCATAGCATGTGGATCCTATTATGCACAGGTGTTTCAACCTGGTTTCCTTTTGAGCCAAAACTCATATAGACTCTCATTTCTATTGATGACTTTCGTGTTCTGTTCAGTTTATATATGGCAGAGTTAACTAATTCAGGTCAGATGGCTGCACGGAAACTGACCTCAGGATTTGCGTACTTGAAAGCTCTGGCCATTTCAGATATGGTTTGCATTTCTCGTTCACTGCCTCCTGGGGTATAAGGTACTGTCAGCCTTTTGACAATTCCATTTGAATGTAAAACAGCCCGAACATCTTTGTTATCAAATTCTCCACCATTGTCACTGAGGAATTCTTTCTCAGAATAATCCTTTGTCCTTATATGTGCAAGCATGTGCTCTAACTCCTTAATGACTTCTCTCTAATTAGGTAATCAAATCAAAACTTTATGGAGATATCTTCGAATATAACTAGATATCTCTTCTTCTGAAAAGACTAATCAAATGGTCCACAAACAGCTGAAATCAGTTCACCAGATTCAGAGACTTTCTGCCTGGTGCCAAATGATAATCGATGTGTTTGTCATAAGCACACGGCTCACATAATTCTTCTTTTAGCTTTATACAAATGACTTGTTCCTTTTGAAGCATGTTTCTGATGTGACGTTTATCTTGGTGACCCCATCTTTTATGATACAACTGTAGCAAGGAGCAGTATGCTAGAACTAGTTCGGTTTCTGACTTGAACAGCAAGCACAGAGAATAAATTTCTATTATAGTTCTTGGAACTTAACAAACATCTTTCAGTAGAACTTACTGGAATTTTCCGTCAATAGTTGATTTGACCTTTACAGGTCCTTCGCCAATAGCCCTCGTGTTGATTCTAGTGCAACGTTAATAAAAAACTAAGCTAAAAAAATTGACTTTTACAGTGCCTTTCCCAAGTGCAACCAACGTTTCATTCCCAGCAGCTTTAATGCTGCAAGGACTATTAAATTACATGAAGTCAACAAAATATGTGGAACAGTTTGAGACATGCCTAGTAGCTCCATTGTCAATCCAATATGACGTTGAACTTGTCTCTGATGTACAGACTTCCTCAGATATAGACATCAATGCTATGTTTTCTGATATCGTATTTGATTGTGTATCATTCGATTTATTCTTTGACGGTCTTCCGTCTGAAATTCACTTTCTGCAGTCTTTTACCCAATGACCTTTAAGTTTACAGTAATTGCAGGTATCTTCTTTTCTCGACTTTAACTTATATTTGCCCTCTTGTCTAGGTCTTTCTGATTTTGTAGCTATTAATGCTTCCTGGACTGTTTTGCTATAGTCTTCAATTTTTTTAAAATTTCTTTCAAACACACACTTTTTTACACAGCTGCACTGTTAATTTTTCAAATGCTTAGCTTTGCGATGTGTGTGTGTCGAGACATTCTCTCAATGAACCCAGCTGAATGCAAAAACCTTTGTACAAATTTTAAACAACTGATCTTTTGAAGTTGATTCAAATTACTGCTTTAATGATTCCCAAGCTTCAAAGGCGGTTTCCTTGTCTATAATTTTCTGGTGTACAGCATCAGTGACAGTATTTGCGATCACTGATTTTGGATACCTATTAGCTTTTCTGTACAAATCGTAGCGTTATTTATACTGTTTTCTCACAGATTTTTGTGCATCAACATCTATGCATTCTAGCTTTTCATCTTGCCATCTATGACCTCGATCGCTCCCTCATGGTAATCAAGTAAGTCGCACATCTTACCTTTCCACATCGGCCAATCTGCTTCTCCGATCAAAGGCTTGATATGACCTCTGAAATCCATACTTATTTCCTTTCTAGAAATTTAAATTTGCAGGTTTCTTAAATAATCTGTAATAATACTTCTAGGGTAATAAACAACGATCGTCATTTGCTCTTTCCTCCACCTTATAAAAATTGCAGCGTGATCACGCTGCAATTTTTCCACCACATTGCCGATCGGCGACACGCTTTCTTCCCACCACATTGCCGATCGGCGAAACTTTGCCGCGATTTGTTGCTTCCAAGAAATAAAGTTCTTTCTGCCTTTTTCGATCGTAAAAGACTCATAATGCTTGATATTTAAAGTGTAGTTTAAGTTTGTGCTGAAACCCATAACCTGTTTGAGTTTATTATTTACGTAAAACTAGCAGAGCTAAGACAACCTGCATACTAGGTGACAAGATCTAGAATGAGTTTACTTAATGAAAAAGAAACGTTAAGAATACCAAATATACAAGCACCATCTATTGGTGGATTTTTGCCTCTCGTCCAGTCCAGAAAATATTATAGCTGAAACCAAACCGGATCTTTCCAGTGAACATGAACCTGTACACTTCAATGTGGTATCCATAACTACATCCCTCCTGCACCAAGCACCTACCAATTTAACAATTGGGAAGCATACCAAAAAATTCTCCACCACTCCATCCCCGGAAACACTACCATCAACAATATTGAGGATATTAATAATTCCATATTGTCTCTGACCTAGTCAATCAACACTGCAATAAGCCAAGCCAGCAAATTCTAAGTTATACGCTCCACTCCCTCGTCCATCCCTCCCGCACTCAAGAACAAAATTATAGAAAAAATAGACAGAGAAAATAACGGCAAGGCACAAGATACCTCCCACACAGATCCTTACTCAATAAAATGCAAAGAGAGATAAAAAAAAAAGATCTCCTCATTCTCAGAAATAATGCTATAAACAACAACCTGCAAAAGTCTCTATAGAAGACAACTCTATCCATAGACTTGTCAAATATAATAACTTCTCTCCCATAGTCCTCCCCCCCTCTCATGGGTGACCAAGGCCTAGTCTATAGTAACCAAGAAGAAGGAAACTTCTTCAACGGTATCCCTTGAGGAGTCGTTCATGTCAACGAAGAACTAGAAGATGAAACTCACACAGAATTATTTGAAAGGACATTAGAAACCTATCTCTAATCATCTCCTGACCAAAGCACTCCCCCTCTCTCCTCTCCTTTGGAAGATATGGATATCATCCAAAAACTCAACATCAAGAAAGTCCCTTGACCGGACAAAATCCGAAATATCGCAATAAAGTCATTTCCCATCTATGTCATCACCCGCATTACCAAGATTTTTAACAGATGCCTGCTCCTGAAATACTTTCCTGGGTTCTGGAAGCACGCTGTAATAGCCATGCTGCCAAACAAAGACCTTCAGTAACCTTTAAATTACAGACCCATTAGCCTTATCTCCTGCATCAGGAAAATCTTTGAGAAAATCCTCCTCAAAAGGACCAAAGAATTCACCGACCTCCACAACATCACTCCGCCGCATCAGCACGGGAATTCCGGGAAGAGGCCTATACTTGTCATCAACTATTCAGAGTCACTAATTTCATCAGATCAAACTTCCAAAATAGAATAGCATCTGGCGGTATTTTTCTCGATGTCCAGAAAGCGTTTGATAGCATCTGGCACGAAGGGTTAATCTACCACCTCATTCAACTCCAATATTCTGATTATCTCATCCGCATCATCCATAGTTTCATCTCCAGTAGAACATTCCAAGTTAAATTCCATCCCTATATTTCTGAAATATGTCAAATTTCGGTAGGCTGTCCGCAAGGCAGCCTTTTGTCTCCAATTTTATTCGAAATTTATATATATGACATTCTTACATCCCCACAAGCAGAGGTATGCCTCTTCGCTGATAATGCGGCGATCCTCACGAGGCTCTTTCGAGGCATTCTGAAAGTAGGAATCGATGAAAATTCCCCTCTACTGGGAGGGGGCGATACTTAGTGCAGGCGAAGTACTCATACGATTCTGGAGCAGAAGTAAATAGTTCTCTTATAAAAGAGAAATAACAAGCTTTATTTTTCTTAATTTTCCTTATTTCGCTTGAATTCAAATTAGGAACTTCTTAGATGCTTTTAAGTTTTTCAATTTTTCTCTAATTTTTTCCATTTTCTTATATTTATGTTTTGACAGCTATCCTAAACTTTGAAAATGAAGACACAGGTAATAAATATCTCCTCTAGACAGTCTGAAAGGAGCAGGTATAGTGGCTGTCTCCCCACCAGCATTGGGCCCTCAATTCTGCCTTTCCTATCCTGTTCAAAACTAGAGAAAACGATACTAATTTAATCTCTGTCGTCCTTTCATACCATTTATTTCTTACTTTCCGCAGTACAGAGGGGGTAAAGAATTTAGTTTATGGCTACCATTCGCGCGCACTCTAAGCAAACTCAATGGATCTCTTTCCCTCATGAGGTGAAATTGCCCTTCCGTATTGTTCAAGTGTTTGAAAGTTATCCCAAACTAGGAAGAAGCTGGATTTTTCATTGCTTCAAAAATGATCATTCTTCCCGTTCGATAACTTTTTTTTACTCCTTTTTAATGCCTTCGAATTTTAAAAAATCTGTTTCCACTATTTCATTTTTTAAAAAATCATATCACTTCATTTATAAAAGATCGACAGTGCTAGTGAAATATCTTCATCAAATACTAAATAGGAAATATTCTAAATTTTTTTGTATACACAGATTAATTATATAAAAATAAAATAAATTTTAATTTAAGTTGATACCTGGTCAGAACAAATTACTGTGATGTATGTCAGTTTGCGGTTGTATTAACTGAAATATTTATTAGAATTTAGTTGAAAATTTTGCGTCCAACTGTAATTACCCTAATTTTAAACGTAAATAGGAAAGAAAATTTGTATCAAGGCACTTGCTTTTATTAGGAGTTTGATTTTTATAATGAAAAGACACAGACTGTAATATATATATACAATTTTCATTTACTTTTTTTCCAAGATTTTATTTGAATTACTCTCATATCGAAAACAAAAGTTTGAAAACCATTAGCTTCACTCAATTTTTGTTTTTAGTGAAAACTATTAACTATAACAAAGGATTACAAAAAATTTAAGGTTCTGATAATTTTAGTTTGTAACTGGTAAACACGTTACAGTATCATTAACATCATATGTATGCATCAAGCACTCACGATAGAAACTTATAAAACACAGAATGTACCAACAAAAGAATAAATAGTATACATATCAAATATTTGTATTGAAAGATACAATTTTATATTTTATGTCCAAATCAAAGACAAAAAAAAAAAAAAAAAAAACCCTATAGAAATGGGACAATGAACGTACAGTTTCAGGTGTCATTCCCTTTATCTTGGTTAATTTTTCTGAAGTCAGTCGCTGAAAAGTTCATTATGTTACTCTAGTATGACTTATAATGCAAACAGACGAATAAAAATAAATCTAAGCTTGAATAAATAATATTTTTCTAAAAATATAGTGCTATTTAAAAGGAAAAAAAAAGTAGACATAAGATATGGTAATTAATTTTAAGATCTTTATGTGAAAGCAATATTCTAAGATATTCATATAATCTTAATCTACATCTATATTCAAAAAGTAATGGAAACAACCTTGAATAATAAATACATTTTATAAATTTATCTCAATACGTGATTGTCCACACAATATCATCGTTATAGAAATTTGTCGATTATTCTCGACTTTAATTATGTAAAATAATTTAATTGGGAAAAAATTTACACCTACGGACACTCTATTTTTAATTACAAGAAGGAAATAACATTTTAGATATGAAATTAACGCGAAATTTACAATCATTTTGTAAAAACAAGTACTTGTTTTGTGCTAGGATTATATCTAAAGTATTTAAATTATTTATGTTTCGGCATAGAGACTGAAAATAATCAATAACTGGAAAATATGAGGGGAGAAAGATAAAATATCAATAAGCATCTCTATCGTGTTAAAAAAATACAGTTTTCCCTTCGTATATATATTTTGATAAAATTTCGTTTTCCAATAATCATGAAATGTCCCTTTTTTATTTTAAAGGGGCGAAAAAATAATTCAATATATTTATCAGTATAGCTTTATTAATATAATATCCACTTAATAATTTTCATTCTACATTAGTTATTAGAATAAAGGGAGGAAAAAACTAATATGAGGTCAAATTCTGAAAACAAAAATTATAAGTATTGAATAATTATTAGCGTCCGACTTGGAAAAAACACGAAAGCTATTAATTGTTTTTAAATTTGAAACACGGTGGCGGTTCTAGGAAAATATTACTTGAACACTCGGCTCGACTGAAACATCACTAGCCACGAAATAGCGAACATAATCATTCGACTACTCGAGACACTATTTCAATGCACTAAGATAATGTTTTGGTTGTTGAAAAATGTATTATCCATGTTTTATTGTGCAAATATCTAAGAACCAGAAGAAAAAAAAAATTCACGCAATTATTTTTTCCTCTACATTCTTCATTTAATAATAAGAATTCGATATATTTCAATCTGATTCCTACAAATGAAGTTAAGAAAAAATAGTAATAAATGGTCAATTGAATAATATATGTAGATGTACATTCAAATTTATCATAAAAATTTGAAAATTTTCCCTTAGTTATCATACATAATTTTAAAAGAAAGCAAATTTCTTTTTTCTCTCTCTTTTCGTAATCTTCAACACGCATGTATTGTTAATGTATGAAAATTGCAATACATTTAATGAATGAAATATATTGCATACACTAATATACGAAAATAGTAATATATTTAAAAATATGCGTGCCAGGCCTATTCTCAAAATCTTTCTCAGTGTTGCAACAGATTTACAATATCTCTACTGATATATTCACAACGTATCTAAAATATCTATTGTTCATTTTAATAATTAATAAAGTAATTTATATAGTGTATTTTTTTTAAATACTCAGTAAAAATAGCATAAAAAACGAAGGTTTACTTATTTAAGAAATCGTATATGAAGTTTATTTTTTTAAACACTACGAAATGCCATATAGATATCTCCATAGCAAGCTAGACAAATTTTCAAAGGATACTACGCAATCGGATCACTAACTACAAATTCCCAGAACTCGGCCGATTCCCCCCCCCCCCAAAGAATCGTAAATCTCCTTTTGTCAACGTATCTTTACCATGTATCTGGCGCATTGAGGTGGGACTTTTAATTTTGCTTTCTACTCTTTCCTTGTTTACTTTGCTGTCTTAACAAATCACAAGCAGCGAAATAAATAAAAAATTTTAAAAAAATATGTATTTGAAAGAGAATAAAAAAAAGGAAGAATTCTGTGGAATTACTTTTTTTGTCCGATTATTCAAAGTATTTTTATGATCAATTTAGTGCGCCGGAAGCGAGTTTTCAGATCTATAATAAAAATTTAAGAAATACTTACAAAAATCGGAAAAAAAAGTAACTCCACAGAAACCTTTCTTTTTTAATGCTCTTTCAAATGTACTTCATTCCGTGCATTTAAAATAAATATTATAGATATGAGACATAAGGTAAGGAATTTCATACGATTAACATTAGGTAGGGAAATTCGTGGTGGCGTGTTGACGGGAATCTTAAATGTTTTCATTCTATCGCCTTTCAGGGGACCGGGCTGACCAATGGTCACCCCCTCCACTTGTTCCTTCCAAACGCCTATACCTTATTCCAGAGGTCTTCAAACTTGGTTTCCTTGAGCTTTGACAGGGGTTCCGCACGGGATCACTATTTGCTTAATCAAAGCGCCAAAATATTGCACAGTGTGCTTGTAAAAATAAGGATAAATAAATATTTAATGGATAAAAGAAATCACGAGCATCAAATACATTAATCGTGACGCATTAAGTCACATATTGGCTACAGTTCCTTGGCTTAGATCAGGGTTATTCAACACTTTGGGGAACCCTTTGAGCTTAGCGTGTTTTCTTCGATGCTTTTTTGAGAGTTATAAAGCGACCAAACATATAATTCCGTATGGCCGTGAACTCACTGAAAACGTTTCAATTAAGACTTCTTCGTTTTAGATGTATTTTTTTCCAAATTCCTGCCCTCCTTTAAATGTTTGATATCGTAATAGATAATTGGGGAAGGTTGAGGCCACAGAATGAACGTTGAGAGAAAATTGCATGGCTCATTAGAGAACCCCGCTCTTTCCCTTAGGGTTGAGGTATTTTCCATTGAGACATTCGCTTAAAAAGGTGAGAGTAAGAATTTCTTTAGTTGTCATCAACAAGGGCACTAGGTATCAGTAAGTGTCTGTATGTCAGCTTGGTTTGAGATTTTATTGGATTTGAATTTAATACATTCTTTGATGTAGTTTTTGAAATATAACAATTTATTTAAATGAAAAATCCGCTTTAAAGAAGAAAATAAATTACATACTCATTTTTGATTTAATATTAATTTAAAGATTTAACAAATTGGGGGGGCGGATGGGAATTTGTTATTTTATCCATGTGGACAAATTACCTTTTCTGTGTGTATGTGTGTGTGTGTGTCTTTTCTTGGTTAACACACATTTTTCCTTCACATTATAATTATCAAATGGAATTAAGTTTTTGCAAATTATCTATAAATCTCTAGATATATTGCTAAATAAATATATATAAGATATCCGCTTAATTTCAAAAAAATATATGAAAAGAATGAATATATTCTGTTTTTCTTATATCAATACTTTCAGTCTTTAAAATGATGATTATTTCATTATAAGATGTCAAAAAAAAAAAAAAAACCCGAACATCTCAACATTAAAAACATTTTGAACTATTCTACTTATTACTAATGAATAGTTTTTAAGCTCCCTTTTTTGTAATTTTACTGAAACTCAATGGATCGGTGGGCATCAAGCATGATCTGAACCCCAAACGAAGTAATAGCCCTTCACACAAAATTCGCCTAAGGCCACGTACTCGCTGTGAGCCAGAGACAAAGATACCGGAATGAATAATAAAATTGTCCCCTCTATGGGGTTGTGAACCACCCACGTCTTATAAAGAGGGAAGGAATAGACTAATTCTGCTTTTTCGAAGATGTGAAAAAAAAAGAGAAATCTTTTCACTACCGGTAGCTGTGCTTAAATAGATCATTTTAGGCATCACTTTACACAAAAAAGTGAAACACTTGGAGCTTTAAATACAGTCACGTACACTCGTACAAGTAAGTGTTTATTTTTTATATCATATTTGATAACTCTTATTACTTATTTGCAATTTATACTATCCTAGCAATGATGGATATGTGGTTAAAAATTGTTAAACTTAATTCAAGGAATACAGAAAGTAGTTTCGCTACTACTCGTGATAATGAATCAGATGTTAGAATCAAAAAGTTATCAGGCGATTCAGATTTACCCATTTGTAAAAAACAGAAGTATAATGAAGAATGCATAAAATTTGGTTTCATCTGGATTGGTGATGAAAATGAACCAAAAGGATTATGTGTTTAATGTGAACATGTGATGTATAACAGCAGTTTAAATCCCTCAAAATTGAAAAGACATTTAGAAACAAATCATTCAACTTTAAGTAATAAAAGTGTTGAGTATTTCAAAAGAAAATGTAAGGAGTTGAAAAATAGAAAAATGATCTTTTAGAATTTTGTTAAAAAGGTAGTGATGATGCTTTGGAAGCATTGTATCATGTCAGTTATCATATTACTCAATAAGGTGAAGCTCATATGTTCCCAGAAAGCCTAATTAAACCGTGTGTAAATGACGTAGTTACTTCTATGATTGGGGAAGAGCATGCTAAATGATTGTGTACCCCTATCGGATACTACAATTTCAAGGCGCGTTAAAGATATGTCTAATTTTTGTGAAAATGAGCTCATAAGACATTTGAAAGCTTCTGAACCTGGATTTGCAATTCAAATTGACGAAACTACAGATTAGCTGGATTTTCGATCTTGCTCGTTATTGAGAGATGTGTACATGGAAAAGCTGCTCAAGAAGATATGCTAATTTGCAAAAGTCTACCAATTAGAACAACTGCAGAAGAAATTTTTAATATTGTAAATTCATATTTCAAAAAGCATGACATATCTTGGGATTTGTACATCAAGTATGTACAGACAAAGCAAAGGCAATGTTTGTAAAATTTAATGGCGTAGTTGCATGCGGGAAACAAAAAAAATCGAATGAGAAGTACTCATTGTTGTCTCCATTGACAATCTTTTGCAGTGAAGAAAATACCAGAAGAGATTAAAAAAGTACTTAATTATTGTGTTAAAATTATTAATTTTATCCAATCAAGACCATTGAATTCAAGACTTTTCAATTTATGGTATGAAAAGTATGGGAAGTTTACATAAAACACTACTATTGCACATGGACAACCGTTGATTATCTCATGGAAAAGTATTAGCAAGATTCTGCAAATTAAAAGATGAAATAAGAATTTTCTTATCTGAACATGCACTTTTTTTCCCAATTAACTCAGAAATTAAATGATGAAGTTTGAATTAAGAAAGTTGTGTATCTCTCTAACAAATATTTTATCTATTTCAATTAGCTCAACACATCCCTGCAAGGAACAACTATCACTATTTTCAAGGTACAAAGTAAAATTAACGCCACTCTTTTAAAATTGAAATTTTGGGCAGATTACATTTTGAAAGGTAATATTGAATGCTTTCATAGTTTGCATAATATTTTAGAAGACAGTAACGCTAATCTCGATAAAAATATGAAAATTACTTTGGTCCAACATTTATCAGATCTGCAAAAGACATTTCTTGAATATTTTCCTATTCAGAAACAGAAATTATCTTGGATCTAAAATCCTTTTCAAGATTGTGACACCTCCGAACTCCCAATAAAAGAAAAAGAACAACAAATTAATATATCGATCGACACTCAACTGAAATTGAAATTTAGTCAAGTTGACATTATATATTTTTGGATCAATATCAGAAAAGAATATCCTGAAATTACCAAAAGAGCTATGAAACATCTAATATTATTTGTTTCAAACTATGTATGTACCATCTAATACCATTTGTATCTTTCCCTTAGTATGCTGCGACAAAAACAAAATACAGAAATAGACTAGATTCTGAAGATGACATTAGGTTGCAGATTTCAACAATTATTCCGGACGTAAAAATATTTTATAATGAAAAACAATTACATCCAAGTCATTAATTTTTTTATTAATTCGTTATATTGGGTTGGCAACTAAGTAATTGCGGATTTTTTTTAGAAAATCAAAGACAATTTTTTCATGGAACTAAATAACTTTATTCTGTAATGTATTGCCTATTTTGATCAATGACCTTTTGCCATCTTTCAGGCAGCATCATAATCCCACGTTCATAAATCTTCTGGTTTTTATTAGCAAAAAACTGAATCAGGTACGATTTGACATCATCATCATTATTGAAATTTTTACCATTCAAGGAGTTTTGTAAAGATCGAAACAAAAAGTAATCAGATGGTGCAAGGTCAGGACTATATGGTGGATGTGGCAAAACATCCCAAAAAAGCTCCAATAATTTTTGCCGAGTGACCAAAGATGTGTGTGGCCTTGCATTGTCATGATGCATACATCACCTTTTCGATTTGTCGATTCGGGCCACTTTTTTTCAACTGAATTGTTTAATTTCGTTAGTTGTTTAATGTAGACATCAGAATTGATCGTTCGGTTGAGTGGTAAGAGTTCAAAGTAGACAATTCCTTTGTAATCCCACCAAACTGATAACAAAACCTTCTTTTGATGAATATCAGCTTTTGATGTTGTTTGAGTGTGTTCACCTGGCCTGCTCCACGATCTTTTCCGCTTGATATTGTTGTAAACAATCCATTTTTCATCGCCAGTTATCAGTTGTTTTAAAAATGGATCATTTTCATTACGTTTCTTTAGCAAATCGCAGCTGTTAATGCGTTGCGTAAAATGCGTTTCTTTCAGTTCGCGAGGAACCCATATATCGAGTTTTTGAACATAGCCAAGTTGTTTTAAGTGATTTTCAATGCATGTATGTGATAAATGAAGCTTCTCTGCAATCTCACGTGTTGTACTGTGACGATCCGAATCGATTATTGCTTTGATTTGGGCGTCATCAACTTCAACTGGACGACCAGAGCTTTTTCATCTTTGAGTGAAAAATAACCAGAACGAAATTTGGCAAACCAATTTTGACACTGCCATTCTTTTAAGGCTTCGTCACCATAAACATCACATAACTTTTTATGAGCTTGTGATGCGTTTTTCCCTTTGCGAAAATAAAAAAGCAAAATATGACGAAAATGTTCCTTTTGATTTTCCATTCTTCAACGAAGGCTAAGCGAAAACTACGCAACCGATCAAAAAACTTTTTTTACTGATTGACAGCTGAATTGCCAACTATCAAATAACAAAATGTGTTTTACACTTGTACTACGTCTTCAAACCTAAAAATTCAACTGATGCCATCTATGAGTGAAATCCGCAATTACTTAGTTGCCAACCCAATAATTTAAATTATTGTTGCTATTATTAGAATATATTTCAGAGAAAAAAAAATCTCATTATCTGCCTTTCCATTCATTATTTTATTAAGATGCTTGTATTGCGATAAAATAAAAATGCAATAGTATTTTGTAAATTTCAGTAGGATTAAAGCTTTGATATCCTATTTTTTCTGCTCTTTGATCAAGGGGTTCCTTCATGAAAATGGTAGGCTCAAAGGGTTCCCCAAAGTGTAAAAGGTTGAATACCTCTGCCTCCTTATTCCACCCTCAGCTCCAGAAGACTGGTTTTCCAGCCTCCCGCGCAGATGCGGATTTCAAGTTATTGGGGTGCATAACCCTCTTAGGCTTTAATCCCCAGAATTACAATTTTTAAAAGATGAGCCAGAACTTTAGTATTACACTTGCCCAGGAGTTAGAAAAAATGAGTGTGAGATATATGAATTTTAATACATGGATGTACATGAGCAATACTTGAGATTAAATTAAATTAAATTTAAATTAATGAAAAATCTTACGAAGTTTAATTGATTAATTAAAAAAAAATTTAAGGTTGGATAGAAAAAATAGGATTAATAATTTGAATTTATGGGTGATCTATTGTGAATTGGTTTCAGTTGGAAAATATTTTTTTTTGTTATCTTGCAATTAAAGAAATATAATGGATGAAATATTAAATGAAGCTATTTAATTAAACGTTATTAAATTTAGAGGTCGCGTTGGCAGAAATATCCTGTTTATGCGTCCAGTCTGGTGGATTCGAAGGATCAGTGGCTTCTCTCGTGTTTTCAAGAGGGTGGATTTCTACTGGTCGATGGAGGTGACTGTTATCTATGATGGGTGGGATTTCGTAGTTTTTGTAATTTTTGCGTAGAAAGATAAGAAATAAGAAGTTAGTCCAGTAAAATTTCACGAGGCCTATGGAGTAGTTGATTATTTCTGAGCGGGGTAAGAATTTTCTGGATAGTTTTTTGATAAAGGTTTTGAGGGAGGGGTACTTTATTGATTTTCTGATATCTGTGTTTCACCTATACCAGCTGGCTTTTACTATTGTTCATAGGGCTACTGTTTGTGATTTTTCGAGCATATCGAGGGTTGTGTTTGACAAGTGAGACCAGACTGGACAGGAATAAGTAAGGATAGGTCTAATTATCAGAGTATAGATAAGCAATTTATTTCTAGAAAAGAAGACGGCCTCTTTCTCGGAAATATACAGGGCAATTTTCCAAGTACAGTACCATTCTTGACAGACGTGAGGTGTCTGTTAAGTGCTTGGACTATAGTATGCGGACTACGATGTCTTGGAAGTATCGCAGTGTCATCTGCGTACATGCAGAGAGTTGTGTTTTGGTGTAATGGTATGTCGTTCACATAATAATTGAATAAAGTCGGAGACAAAATTCCGCCTTGTGGGACTCCAGCTTCAATTTGTCTGGGATTTGAATAGGTTCCATTTATTTTAACTGAAAAAGTTCTATTTTTTAAGTATGAGTTTATTAATTTTATTAGGTAAGGATTTTTTTAATTTAATTAATTTATAGAGAAGGCCGGTGTGCCAAACTCTGTCAAAAACTTTCTGAATATCAAGGAAAACCACTCCTGTGTATTGTTCGTTGTAGAAACCAGTTTTGATGAGTTCCACCACTCGGATGAATTGGTGCGATGTGGAGAGGTGAGGAACGAAGCCATGTTGTTTGTGTATCAGGATGTCGTTGTTCTTCGGGTATTGATTTATTCTATTGTGTATTATTTTCCCAGCTATTTTGATGAAAATTGGAAGTAAGAAGATGGGTCTGTAATTTTCAGGCAGGGTAGGATCTTTACCCAGTTCTAGGATAGGAATAACTACTGTGGTTTTTCAGGAATCCAGAAAGTGACCGAGGTCGAATATACTTTGAATAGTGTTTCTTAATTGATATATACAGAGACGGGGAAGACTTTTGATCATTTTATTGGTAACTCCTTCTCTTCCTGGAGCGTTTTTAACTTTGTTTTTATATATGCTGCTATTTGATAGGCAAGGAGTGAGGGAATTGGAGAATTTTTGAAATTATTATCATTCGTTAGGTAATCGTCAACGACATGTGTCACTGTTCTATCAGGTGTTGGTGTGTTTATATTATTTAGTTTAAACTGACTCTGTAGCGAGTCAGCGAGTAATTCAGTTTAGTCTGCATCACTCAGAGTGATACTAGTTGGGCCATTTAGAATACTAGTTAGGCGATACCAGTTGGGGATCTTTTCTTTCTGAACACATTGGGTGGTTAATTGTGGTATAACAAACAAACACTGGCTCTTGCACCACTTCTGTTACATGCACTAACTGCAAACGAGACCATCTCTTTAATTCCCCTTTATATCCTATATTCATTGAAGAAAAACGGATTATGCAATATAAATGCATGAATCATTTAACATTAAGAGAGGCAAGGAGGAAGTACCAGGAAAACCTTCAGATAGCTATTCCAAAACTTTAAAAACAAACCCACCAGGCCAAAATATTGAGAACTTAGAGAAAAGGTTAGGAAGTATTGTTACATCTTTCCAGGCTGCCTTAGAAAAACAAACAATATAGAAATTATGTTTGTTTTCATGGAAAATGTCCAAAAATGATGGAGACCATGTTTGTACAACTGTATAATATGTTTGAAACGGTAAAAAAATCTACATCTCCAAAAAAATGCATGAGAACTTTTGCGTCCCCATACCGGGTGCATCGAATAACCTGCAGAATACATCAAACAAAATTGATATTGGATTATCCGTTTAAATAATGTTTTTGATAATTATTTTTTTATGTAGACAAATTCTCCATGATTTAAAAAAATTATTATTATTTTCTATCCCTCCAGAGGAGGCGAGACATTTGCATTTAGTCTTTTCTCTTATTTTAATATTTTTTCCACAATGGAATTGTAGAAGCGTTAAAAAAAATCGATTTGGTTCCATATCCCTCCCTTCAGCAAGACTGGCGTTTGGATTTTTCACGAAATATTTTTGAAACCTGACGACAAATTTCCCCTTACAGGCAAAATAATTTTCGGACAAAACAGACCAGGAGGAGGACTGCTAATGGTAGTACCAGCAAACATTTCTGCTCGTCCAATCCCTTTTTCAATAGTACAAACGCCAGATATTGAAATGCTAACTATACAAATATTTATTAATAATATCTCCTTTTACATAATAAACTTATAAACTCCACGGTGATTTAATATCTCATTAATCAAATCCTACTTGGAATCCTTAATAGACCCAATCTTAATTTTTGGAGACCTTAACTTACATCATCCGATGAAGGGTTCGAATCATATTTCGCCTCATAATACTGATTTTGTAAAATGGCTAACTGACTCCAATATTTTCCTTCTCAATACTACTACCCCAATCTACTGAGGTAATATAAGTGCAGCTACTCTGATTGATCTTACCTTCTGCTCTGCAAACTTATTCGTAAACACTAATACTTATGTATCGGAATACTCTTACGATAGCGATCATTACCCCATAATCACGGGACTATTTCTACAACGTCAGAATAAGCGAATCTCTAAGAAAACAGACTGACACTTAGCAATGAAACAAGTACAATCATCATTAGAAAGTCCAGAAAACAAAATAGATAACCACACTGATACAATCTCAGAAATAATCCGAAATAACACCAGGGAAATACGATAATCCAATAGGTCATTGGTGGAACAGCACCTGCAATTATTTATACAGGATCAAAAAATTTTTTCTCGAAAACGTTATAAACGACATTTCACCAAAATTGTGGATAAAATATAAACAGTATTCGTGCAAACTGAGATATAGTATTAAACAAGAAAAGCAAAGTACTGGGATGAAATTATGTAATAAAGTGACTAATCCTAAAACCTTTTATGGCCTTCTCGAAAAACTTACAATGAACAAGAATGCAGAATCAACATTAAACCTGCTCCAGTTGTCATGAGCGCTCAATTACTTTTCTATAGTTTATTAAACTGCGATTGGCAACGCCAGTCGAATTCGGAGAAAGTAAACAGAACATGAGAAAATTGCGATGCCGCGAATGCGTCGAATTCGAACTGCTACCTAGAACATTAATTCACCCCCCCCCTCTTCTGATTTGAACTATTTGTCTATATATGTGTGTGTGTGTCCAAATCATCAATAAACAGTTGAAAATTTTGAAGCTCTTCTAATAAAAATCCTTCTAATGAAAATCTTTTAGACATAACAATAGTGGTTATTAGTGCCGAAACCCGGGACTTTTGGATTAAAAATGAAATGTTGATTTATGAAGTTGAAATTGTAGTTTGAAATTTGATATGAAAGATAACGGATGATTTATTCTTGAATTTGAACTCTACTTGAAAGAAGTGTGGGGTGAGTAATTTTGAGCTGTATTTTTTGAATTAGTACATTTTCATATTGTTGATAGAATTGAATTGCTAATTTCTTTGATGAAATATTGAATTGAATATGGATGATTTTCTAAAGCTTAAAAATAAGCTTTCGACCTATAGAACACAATTGACTAAGCTGTTTGCTAAAATCGAAACTGATCTTAATGATCAATATTCTGACTGAGACACTTGAAAGCGAATTGGAACTATTATTAATTAAAGATTCTACTGTTAAAGAATTAAATTTTGAAATAGAAAAAAGTTTGAAACCGAAATTGAAAAAGAAATTGATAAATGTTCGGAATATGAAGATAAAGTTATTCTTTACAAAACTAAACTCAAGAAACGTATAAAACAATGACATCCGGAAAGCGATCAAAATTATTCTGGAAATTGTAGTACTTTAAATTCCCCAGAAGAAAATAGTGCTCGTATTCCTACCCATGGATTATGCAATTTATATGATAAATGTGAAACTCAAATTCGCAGTTTAGAAGCTTTAGAGATCACTGAGAATACTTATAGTTGTTTACTTTGTCCGATATTGTTAAAATTGTATCCCTGTGAATTAACTTTAGAATTTACTCGCATTCAATACAATAAGAAATTTGATGTTCAGACTCTCATAAACTTCCTGTGGAATGAAATTGAATCTCGCGAAAGAGCATTTCATATATATAAATCAGAATTAAAACACAAGCAGAAATAAAACCGCAAAGAGAATATATGGAAGGAATAGGGTTGAAGAAAAGTACTAGTATAAGCGAAATATAAATACCAGCTGTTCAAGGGCGCCTGTCAGGCCAGACGTACCTTCCCTTACAGAGTTGTTATCATCAACAGATTATTTATGCGTATAATGTCAGAATAAAAATCATAGAAGCGAAAATTGCAATGCATTGAATGTTATTGAGAGAAAAGAATTTTGCAAACGTCGTGGGTTATGTTTTCTTTGCTTGATACAGGGACATCGGTTAATAGATCATAATGAGAAGAATCCTTTTTCTTGTTTATTTTGCTCGAAAATGCATAATATCGCGCTTTGTTTTAAAAGGGAAAATAAGAAAACGGAGAATTTGAAATCTTTAAAAACTGATAATACAGCATCAAATCATGTCAGCGTTGAACAAAATAAAACTGATTGTACAGTTTCCAATCATGTGAACAATGGAGAAAATGTTAAACGTTTGAATCCGAAATAAGTTGCAATCGAAAGTAAATTTGGATGGCTCTTAATGGGATACATGGGAATATACAGAAAAAAACACCTCTGGTTTGACGAGCGGGTGCATAAATTACACTTTATGACAAAAAAAAATAAAATAAAATAAAAAAAAAAAAAAAACGTCGCACCAAAAAGGAGTTGCCAGACTATAATGAAATGTCGCATGCAAAGATATTTGGACCAAATATGCAAATGATTACAATTTGGTGCCCAATGAATGGATAGCGTCGGAAATGCGCACTCAGCAGGTGACTATAAGAAGTGATTCTCAATCTGGTGGTCAAATTTTCTGTTACATTGTGATTTAGGATACCTTTCAACGACTGGAAAAAAATGCCTCGCTGCAGGATTCGAGCTCATTACTAGCAACTTTCAGAGTTTGAAAGAGGTCGTATCATTGGATTTAAATAGGCAAGTTGGGCAAATCGGAGAATCGCTCGTCATATGGGTCGAAGCAATGCAGAGATTAGAAGATGCTGGCAAGAATGGGTGGACAATGGAAGATTTCAGCGTCATGATGGTAGTGGTCGACCTAGGACCACAGCAGATCGAGAAGACAGAGTGATTGTCAGATCAGCTGTCTCAGCGCCTGATTCATCGATATCAACCATCAAACGTGCGACCCGCACACCAGTGTCCGCCATGACCATTCACATACGGCTGATAGAGCGAAATCTACTCTCCTACCGACCGCTACGCCACCTGCCACTCACGCCTGCACTCTTTCGAGCCAGATTACAGCGGTTCTTGGCTCGATCAGAATGGAATGATGCTTACTAGGGACGTATAGTGTTTAGCGACGAATCCCGCTTTCAACTGACGATCATCGAAGAAGTGTCTAGAGACACCCAAGGTAGCGTGCCAACCCTGTTTTCCCTATTACACGCCACACAGACCCTCGACCAGGAGTTATGGTCTGAAGTGCTATTTCCCTTGATTACCGGACCCCTTTGGTCGTTATTAGAGGCACACTTACAGTACAGCGGTACGTCGATGACATTCTGAGATCTGTTTGCTACCGTTCCTTTTGTAGTACCCTGACCTTATTTTTCAACAAGATAATGCCAGACCACATACAGCACGTGTTGTTATGAACTGTTTTACAGCTTGTTAAACACTTCCTTGGCCAGCCAGATTTGTCTCCAATCTAGCATGTCTGGAATATGATGGGAAGGTGACTGCATCTACCAGGGAATGTTGATGACCTAGCTTGATAATTGGAGCAAATTTGTCAAGAAATACCACAGAAGACCATCAGGGAGCTTTATCACTCTACGCCATGTCGAGTGGCAGCTTGCATCCAAGGCTATAGGTGGGCCAACACCTTATTGAGCTCCTTACTTTGTAACTATATAACTCTGAAATAAATGATTCAATTTTTCTGAAATTTTAATCATTTTCTATTCTGTACATAGTTTCCCTATCAGCCAACTTTTGTCTCCATCGGATAACTCCTTCTTGGTGCTTCGGTTTTTGTATAGAGTGTAGTATTAAAAATAAACATTTCGGGGGGAAATTTTTAAGCTATCACTTAATGTACTAATTAAAATTAATAGATTTGGCGTAATAAATCAAAGTAATACAACTGAAAAAAAAATATGATTTCCTCGAAAATAATCAGGAATATAAATTCTTATTTAAAAAAATTTACTCAAAAATGCTTATATTAGTGTTTTCTCAGTATCTGATTAATAATTGAATAAGAATTTCCAATCGCATTTTCAATCCCTTTAGAATCTTAATACAAGTATAAGAATGACTCACATATTCTTCATATGTCATACATAAATTCTTATGAATATAATCTTTATCAGAGAATCCCCTTCTCTCATGTTTTTGCTATTGTAATTTTCAATAAAATGTAATAAAAGACTTCCGAAGCTTGTATCTCTATTGCTTACATTTAAAGTAACGATTATTCGTATTTTGTCATTTTTAAAGGTTTGTAAATAATTAGACAAAAAATGAAGCTGCATTTTTTTTTCCAAAAAAAAAAAATGCACACAAACTAAATTATGAGCCCCATTTTTAGATTTTTACGCATTTGAAATGCAGTAAGTATTAACAAATGCATTTTTATTAAATTTAACGTTAAGTGATTGAAAGAAAAAAAAAATAGTTCAATAACAATCAGTCTTACAGAAATTTTCTTTCTTATTCCATCACTTGCTCAATTATCTAGTTAATGTTTTATTTAACGATTTATTCAAACACACATCACCTCTGACTAAATTTATGTCTTGTATTTAAAAACATATATTTCCAGTACAATAGCTGTTTAAAATAAGAATAATTACTGCAAAGTTAAAATATTGTTAAAAATGTTACTGATCGATCATTAGTGAAAAAAAAAAATTTATACTTAAAAAAAAAGGAAATAACGATGAAAAAATCTTTTTTGCTCAATGTAGTGAAAAGTGTGGTTTTATTCAAACATTATCTTTAGAATAGAATTTTCACCATTTATTTGAGACAAATTTGTTTTGAAAACCATATTAAATTAATATTTTATTGCTCACTGTATCTCTTTCGTTTTAATTGCTTTTTATCCAGAAATGTGTTAATTTTTTTTTTTTTTGATTAATTTGAACTTTAATCTCTTTTTTTTATTGTTGTTGTTGTTGCTATTGTAGAATTTTGTTCATTATTTTTAATTTTTTTTAGTAGCTACTGTTTTCTCGTTCTAATGTAGTAAAAGAAGGCAGATAAATTGTTCTTTTAATATGTTTTTTAAATTTAGTATTTCGTTATTCTAATTTTTTTCTGAAATAAATCAATTGGACAAATTTACCTTCATTGCTCAGGTATTTTAATGTATTATACTTAATTCTGTTTGGTCTCACAGAATTTAAACATAAACTATTTTAAAATCATTTTTAATATTTTTTTTTTTTTTTTTTTTTTTTTTCCCCTTTAAGAATTGAGGTAATTGCTCTGTTAAGTAATAACAAAAAACATAATTTTGAAATTTAACTGAAAAATAATTAAAATTCTGATTTCAAATTTAAAGTACAGAAACTGTTTTAAACTTTAGTTACGATTTTGGATTTCTCTCTTTAATCGAATACTAAGAAAGTAAAAAATAATACTTATTTGAATGACAGTAGAAGAACGTACCTCAGAACGGAGTACATTGTTTCGTAACGAATGACAGGCTTTGAATCCTTCTTTCACACAGTTATGGTGCATGTAAATACCCAGTGTATATTTTTAATGACGTTAACAAGCTGCTATCATAGAGTACGAGGGAGTATCTCAATCTTTTAATTGTTACTAAGAATTAACAGAGATATCTGTATAAAATTTATTGTGCATGTTAACTTATCTTTACACATAAAATGCCGTATATTACAAATAGTAATGTTGATTTGTTTGATTTCAGGAAGCAGCTAATTGAAGCAACCCACAGTATTTGAGAAGATGGAGTTCAATCTGCTGGATTCTACAATTACGGCCTTCGAACGGTCAATAAACGCTGGGAGAAAATTCATACATCTGAGTAGTGACTATGTAGAGAAATCTTAAGAACAATAAATAAAAAATTTTTCATCTTAATTATTTTTAGTACGAGTAATATTTAAAACTTTACGATACAACGTGTTACTTCAAACTATGGGTCTCTAAAATCAAATAAATCAACATTAATAACTGCAAATTTACAACACATGCTATGTTCATAAGGATTAATTAACATGCAGAACAAATTTTATCCAGATATGTCTTTTATCTCTTAGTAATAATTAAAACTTTACGATACGTCTTCGTACTACTTTAAACTTAGTCGATTTACTATTTACTCGTACATTCGATATGAATTTTTTTAACTGAAATACTGAGAGATTTAAAAAGTAATATGCATTTCCTGTTATAATTTGTGTGTACTACAGTATCATCTCAAATTTATACCATACTACAATAATTTTATGTTTGATTTGATAGCTGACCGTCGATCTCCTTATACCTTAACTGTGGATATGTTGGTTTCATTTTCTTTAAAGATTGAAAATCTTTGAAACATTTTTAAAGCAAATATTCAATAATGTGATTTTTTTTTCAGAGTAAATTTAGTAATGTGCTTTTAGCGCAAGGAGAACTAGCCCCACGTGATTTATTACAGGATTTGTGAGTTTGGATGCTACCACTGTAGGACCTTCAATACTCATCTCTCTCTATTTTAATCCCAGCGTCGTTAAATGACGCAAGTCCCGTCTGTGAGTGAAGTTGCGTGGCATTATTTTCCAAGCTGTCGCAGTGCGTACTACTTATCCAAGCTAAATTGTAATAGAAGATGGGCCGCGTCAAAGAGCTCTATCCATCAGAGAAGGATAAAGGCCAGCCGACTAAGCTTTTCTCTGGGACTAATGAAACTTTTGTGCTTTAATGTGACTGCCTTCCCAACAAATTTATCGGCGCCGATATTTTCTTCCTTTTGATTAATAGAATGAGCTCGTTAACCTTCAACAACTATCTCAGCTTATTTATCGAGTCTTTCAGTAGCCTTATTCTTTGAATGAGCCCAAGAATCATATACGGAAATGTATACTTAATATCTTACTCATTGCACAATTTTGATAAAATCTGTTCGAAAACCATCGAATTTTTTATTGATGTTTTTTAATGCATATAAAATTGCAAATCAATTCATATAAAAAACAGTAAATTTTTTGTTATATTTAATAGTTTCTTAAAGATATAAAATTGTTCACTAACTTACATTATTTTACCTTATATTTGGCTTTCCTCGTACATTGAAGCTAAATAGAAAAAGTTTCAATGTAGGCATTTAAGAAATTTATGCTTTTTTTTTTTTTTTTTTTGAAGGAAAAAAATTATATATGCCTTAAACAATGTACATTATTATCAGCAAAATTGTAACTATCCAATATCAATGATAGTTATATTTTTTAAGAAATTTAATAATTTTTCTGCGTATGATAGCTTGAAACATAGTATTCATATTCCTACATTGCAATCTTTACAACAATCCTCATTTATTTCTCACTTCTTCTGCCTTTTACATTCTTCTTAGATGAACAAGCTTTACATTCTCTGGTAGAGCTTAATTTTCATTCTGTATGTAGTAAAAGTTCGAAATATGAGTAGCATTTACAAAACGCATTTTACAAAATTCAAACGCGGAAACACGGTAAGAGCTGAAATTCAATCGTTTCCAAACATGTTCCAATGAAAAAATATTTTAAACTTACATATTATTGTTATATAATCAAATTGCATGTATTGTACTGTCATCTTTGAAGCACCTGTGTAAATAAAAATGATACAGTCATGATAAAAATTGGGATACCCATGGCATTTTATCGCAAAATCGGAACCCGTAAAAGATACGGGAGCACCAAAGTTTATTCGAATTGACTGCCCGTATTTCATACGGGCACGACGATTAAAGGGTTAAGTATTTTTTAACTTGTTAAAGAATGGAACCTTAAATTCGAAGCACATTTTCCGACAGAGAGAAACGTAATTTAATTATTAATATAAATTTATAATAAAAAAAAATATTAATATAAATTCATAAGGTAAGAACATGTGTATACATTTATCAAACATTTTAGAATATAGAAACACGGGTTTTCTTAGTTTGTTTTTTTTATATAACCCGTAATGCGTTGAAATTCCTTTTAACTTCACAGTGTAGTAAACAAAGTACAGAACACGTTTTACAAAAAGGTCATAATAAATTGATTTACAAAAATCTTCTGGGGCAGTGAAATTTAGTTTAGTTTTTATTAACGTTGCAAGAGAAGCAACACGAGGGCTATATTGGAGACTGACCTCGTAATTTTGAACCTTGGTCAAGTGACGAGGATGACACCTGAGCTGGAACCCCCTCTCCTAACTTTCACACCACGCCAACGGGAGGGTATGGTCCCCAACAGATTTAATGTGCATCAGCCCCGACTAAAGAGACTTTTTTAGAGAAGATTATTGGCATCATTTTTTTTTTTTAAATTTTGAAATAAATAAATAAAAGTATTAAAGTAATTATAAGGAAAATGCTTTACATATATAATTTGATTATAATATAATTGGTAACGTAGCTAAGTTTAAATCGTATACCTATTATAATATAATTACAACTATTGGTCATTCAGATATAATTCAATGCCCTACATTGAATAACACCAAAATTCCTCTGATAGGATGATATGAATTAAGCTTAAATGCACCTTAATATTTATATTTTATCAAACAGTTTTCGTAATTTCAGTTACATAAATAAAGGTCAACAATGTTTCTTTAGCGATTTACTTGACTTATACTTTTATTTCAATGATATACCTTTCGTTGTAACGACAAAAAATGAGTACTAGAGTCATAAAAAGTTTCTTTACTCTAAATATGTGAAGAACAATCAGTATAAATGTAACTAATTGTGTATTCTGTGAGCTTGTTGTGATATTTATTTAGCTCGAGTAACATCACACTAGATCAATGCTCAGTTACTCGTATTCGTGATTATGACGCCTTTCGCACATTAGAAATTCTTCATCGTAACTTTTCTGGCTGATGAGATCCTCCTCGCCTTCTTTAGAACAGATCACCGCAAACAACCCATTGTTTTGATTTTTTTTTCTTGGTTTCCGGTATACATAGATAAATCCAGGTCTTATTGCAGCTGACAACTCGACACGACAGCAATCAAATTTTGATTTGGCAGTAAATGACTACCTAATCAAAACTAACTTATGAATCCATGTCAAATTTGTTTCGGCTCTATTTAACAGATGGATACAACAATGTATCTTAATTTAATGATGCCATCTGTCTTCAATCACAAGTACTTTTTGAACCACCATTGAATATATAATATTGCGTATTACTGTTGTATTCGACCATTGATATTTATTTCAATAACTATAATAGAAGGAGCTATTTTAATTATATTTTAAGGTAGTATCTTTTTTTTTTACTCATAAACAATAAAAAGAAAATGATTATATCACTTTAATTTAACAAAAGCTTTTATTAAAAATTATATCAGAATTAAAATATATTTATTTATGAATTTTTAAATTAAATTAGGAACTAAACAACATGATTTTTTTTTTCTTACATGCTTATGATTTGGAGAAGGGGGGTGAGTCGTTCGATATTTCTAAGCGTGGCAGAGGGTTGCAAGATTTAAATGTTTAAAAGTTACTGCACACTAGACCACTACAAATGTGACCTCACTCTCCTATCTTAAACATCCTGCAGAGAGACACAAGTTTAGATCTGCTTAACACGCATCAATCCTAAATATTCTACTCAAGGGATCTTTAGTGGAATCAGAAATAGAGTTCTCACAACTCGACAAGAATATCCCTAATCACGAAAAACACGATAATGACCACGGAGCTATCGTAATTTTTATATAAAACACATTTTTGCCTACCGTAGTAAAACACATTTTTTTTGCAAAATTAGTTTTTTTTATTCAACATAATTCCCTTCAAGGGTGAAACACTGATTATAGTGACCCTCCAACTTTTCGATACCATTTTTATCGTACGATTTGTCCTTTGCTTCAAAATAGGCCTCAGTTTCGGCGATCACCTCTTCATTCGACGAAAATTTCTTCCCAGCGAGCATTCTTTTGAGATCGGAGAACAGGAAATAGACGCTGGGGGCCAGACCTGGAGAATACGGTGGATGAGGAAGCAATTCGAAGCCCAATTCATGGATTTTTGCCATCGTTTTCACTGACTTGTGACACTGTGCATTGTCTTGGTGAAGCAGCACTTCCTTTTTCTTCAAATGCGGTCGTTTTTTGGCGATTTCGTCCTTCAAACGGTCCACACCGCGTAATAGTCACTGTTGATGGTCCTTCCTTTTTCAAGGTAGTCAATGAAAATTATTCCGAGCGCATCCCAAAATACAGACGCCATAACCTTGCCAGCCGACTGTTGCGTTTTCCCACGCTTTGGAGCGGGTTCATCGTGTGCAGTCCACTCGGATGACTGTCGATTGGACTTCGGAGTGAAATGATGGAGCCATGTTTCATCCATTGTCACATATCGACGCAAAAACTCGGGTTTAATACGCTTGATCATCTTGAAACACTGCTCCGAATCATCAACTCGTCGTTGTTTTTGGTCAAAAGTGAGCTCGCGCGGCACCCACTTTTCTCATACCCAAATATTCGTGAATGATATGATGTACATATTCAGTTGATATCTTTAGAGTGTCTGCTATTTCATTCAATTTCAATTTACGGTCATTCAAAATCATTTTGTGGATTTTTTTTAATGTTTTCGTCGGTAACAACCTCTTTTGGGCATTCACCGTCTTCGGTGCTCATTTCACCACGTCTAAACTTAGCATACCAATCCTTGATGGTTGATTTTCCTGGGGCAGTGTCCGGAAACTCGGCATCAAGCCAAGTTTTTGCTTCAACTGTATTTTTTCCCTTCAAAAAGCAATATTTTATTAACACGCGAAATTCCTTTTTATCCATTTTTTTCACAATGACAAAAGTTGCTTCACTCAAAATGCTATAATTCACAAACTAATGATCCGACAGCTGTCAAATTTATACACGCATCTTTTGAGGGTTAGGGCTAATTAAAAAACATATGGATTTAATTCTAGTTGCGCCATCTATGTGTCAGGCCTGGGATTTTTCAATTGACCTGTTATTACCTTACAAAACTTGTAAATAGGGATAAAATGCTTTATAAGCTCATCTGAGTAAATATTGAATGATGCACAGAATTTTGAGATCAATATCAAAATTCCACTTTAATATTGTTACAAATATGAAATGTTGCTTCCCAGCAGTACTGATCATTTGGTTGCTAGGAGACGTTCACAGGCTATCTGGACGCCAAGGAGAAAAGCAGGAATTCGACTTCCGGCCTTCGATACAAAACTTGGCTACTTGGCGACAAAAGGGCATCACGAATCTTCAAGTAGAATCTCGTTTTGTCGAGACGTTTCCAGAATAACACCGAAACATTGGAGAACTTCCTATGTGACGTCACATCCGACCAGATGGTACAAATAGACAGAGCCGCTGAACGGGAGGTTTTTCTTCCAGAGTGGAAACGATGATCATGCTTGCTTTGTAAACTGCGGATTGCTGTTTTTTTTTTTTTTTTTTTTTTTTGGGGAGGAAAATTTGGGAAAAAAGAGTTTGTGGGGGGGGGTGCTTCTTGTTTTTTTTTATTTTAAAGAATAAATTACTATTTTTCTATTATTATGCTCGTCGGTTTGTTCACATACACACACCGGACAATTTTCGTAACGATATCCTGTACTCTTTAAATCAGATTCTACAAGGCTATTGTATAAAAATGCAGAAATTTTGTAAAGAAAAATAAAGTGTTTAAACATTTCTTTTATTTTGTTGATATATCCATCATGAAAATTATTTAACATTAATCATAATGTTAACAAAATATCAAACATTAATTACACAAATATTAAGAATAAAATTATGATAAGTTAAATAACTTATAATCTATCTATCTATAACTGAGATATTCTTTACTATTTAAATACTTTTTGTTATTTTTTTTTTTTTTTCATATTTTCTTGTTAAAGATGAACTAATACTATTTTCTACAACATTAGCCTTTAGTTTCTTTCTTCTTTTAAATAGACTTTCATGACTTAGAAATTAAGGAGCTTATTATATATACCTAACCATTGAAATGAAATATTTTTACTGCATGAAATATGGAAAAAAAAAAAAAACCAGTATTTTAATTTAACTTTTCCATGCAAACTCTATTTAAGTAGAGTTTAAAGTTAAAGAGAGGAAATCCAAGAGAGGCGCGTTCTTTCCACCGTGCCGTGGGTTCGAGTCCTGATTCCAATAAACACCCACAATGAAGAGGGAAAGATGCACGTTAAAAAAAATTATACAGATTCCAAATCCTCATGTTGGCGTTGTGTGTATAGTGAGGCTTCAGCTCAAATGTTATCCTTGTCGCCTTAGAGAGATTCAAAATTACGAGGTCCCTTGTCCTCTTGTGTTACTTCTGAGTGCAACGTTAAAAAAAAAGCAATGGAAATAAGAAATAAAATACCACCAGAATTTTAATAAAATGTAAATAAATAAAGGAAACTTTTTTTTTCTGGTATGAAGCCATGACTGCTATGGGAGAAAGAAATTCATATTATAAAGAGGCCTTGGGAAGCCAGTTTATTACAATTTTATTAAAACAATTTCGTAATGTATTTATGATTTCTTAATTATAGTTGTTTCTTACTATAACATAACTATTCATTCATCAATTGCATGCGAAAAGTACTACATCATTTTATGGATTGTTGCCTAATAATTATTTTTTTAATCCTAGTTGGCTGTTGCATCTTGCGCTGGAGCGGGAGTAAGGTATAACAGATACGTGGGAAAATAATAACTGTAAGAATATAACATTTTAAAGAGATATTTTTACTACCATTATTTTATTAACTAATGTACAAAAGATATTAGATAATTATTAATACTTGATAGAATTACAATGATGAGTGTGTGTGTGTGTGTGGCTTATAGAAAAATAAAAATACCTCACCAATCAACATAAAAGTTGCAGTTAACACAGACAAAAATATGATAGGTTGCTTCCTCTTAGTTATTTGATGTGCGTACACATTATACGGACCGAGCATTGCGTCCATTCTTATAATTCTTGTCCTAATTATATTCCAAATACGAGAGGTCGAAAAGTTAAATTTTCGGGAAAACACTTAGTATTTTTTTAAAAATAACCACAACGTTTTTTATTTCTTTATGTTTCTTGTCTTAGATACGTCCCTTCTGGAGACTTTCAGAATAGTCTTGCATTTCTTTTCTTTATTTTTCGTAACTTGCCTGGTTCTAACCATTTTAGTTTTGCTCCAACAAGAAGGTATTTTTTTTTCAATACTAATACTTATAGGGCTTTGGTAGTGAGTGAGTGAGTGACTGAAGTTTTAATAGCGCAAGAGCCAAAGTAGGCTATGCTGCGCCAAACACTTGTTAAAATTGATTAGACACTAATAACATTAAAAACACAAAAAGACACATAAAAGATAAGTTAAAATTCAAATGTGGTGTAAAAGGCCAATATGTCGTAAAAAAGCAAATAAATTATGGTGGAGTGTTTCCCCCACCAAGTCAGACAGTTTTAAAACTGATGAATGAAAAAAAGTCCGGCGATGATAATCAAACACCGGGCAGTCAATTAAAATGTGATGAATCGTGTAAGGGACATGGCAGGAAGGATACTCGGGAGCATCTTCTCCAAACAAAAGATGTTTATGAGTAAATCGAGTATGTCTAATGCGAAGGCGAGTCAATCTGACATCGGCTCTTCGCATTGGAAATACAGGCCATTCTCCAATGATCGGCTTCACCGAGTGTAATTTGTTATTAATCTGGAGACTCCAAGATTCCTTCCATGTCTGATGAATGAGCATTAAAATATGATGTCGAATGTCCTCAAGTGGGACAGCGAGCTGCAGAGGATTCGTTGCCGAACGTGCAGCCGAGTCCGCTTGTTTATTGCCTAAAATACCTACATGACTAGGTATCCAACACAATTTTATAATATAACCCCTACTATATAGCTGGCAAATAATGTCAGTAATGTCAACCACAATAGGATGACTGCGATAGTCAAGATGTATCAATGTTTCCAGGACGCTCTTGCTGTCAGTATATATGACGAACTTTCGAGAACTGGACTTCTCGACTAATCTAAGGGCACAGTAAATGGCGACTGCTTCGGTAATGTAAACACTGCAGGAAGAGTCGAGCCGGTAACTGTGCCTGATGTCATTTGAAACGACACCATAGCCGATATATCCAGTTCCTTTCGATCCGTCCGTATAAATTGGAATAAAATCCATATACTGACAGCGATAGAAGGCGAAAATATTCTGGAAAACAATTGGACATGTGGTGCTCTTGCTGTATGAAGCAAAGGGGTTATGATATATAAATCTTGGCATATTCCAAGCTGGAAATTTAATAAAATTTCGTTGCTGAACATCCAAGTCATGTAGGCCGAGTTCCTCGATGAATTCCTTCACCCTCTCAGAAAAAGGCCGGATGAAAGAAGATCGTACAATATCCGTAAAGACGGGCTGCTATTAATGTTCTGTAATGGGTGAGATAAAAGAGATGATATTTTGAAATGAGAATAGAGCGACACTTTCAAGCGCCGCGAAGCCAAAGGCAGCTGGTTACATAGCACATACAGATTCTGCACAGGAGACGTTCGAAACGCACCACAGCAGATTCTCAGAGCATGATGGTGGACTGGGTCAAGCTTCCGCAAGGTAGTTTTGCAGCAGATCCGTAGACGATACATCCGTAGTCGATCCGAGATAGAATCACCGACTGATACACTCGGAGTAAAGAAGTTCGATCTGCTCCCCAAGAGGTGTTGGACAACACCTTCAAGATATTCAGGGATTTCTCACACCTCTTCCGCAGATGTAAAATGTGCGGAAGGAAAGTGAGTTTGCGGTCGAAAATTACTCTGAGAAAGAGGACGTCAGGGACGACCGGAATAAATGTATCACGGATGCGAATATTAGGATCGGGATGGAGACCCCGTCTCCTACAAAAATGCACGCAACTACTCTTGCTGGCAGAAATACTATGTCCATTCGCGTCACACCATGAAAACAGGTTATTGACTGCGGTCTGAAGTCGTCGCTCAATGATACGCATAGACGATCCTTCGCAGGAAATCTGCAGATCGTCAACGTATAATGAACCATGAACTGATGGTTGCAAATGAGAAAGTATGGGAGAAATGTGACAAATGAAAAGAGTGGGGCTCAAAATGCTGCCCTGAGGAACTCCTTCAAACTGGATAAAAGAGTCGGATAAAACATGTCCTACACGTACTCGAAAAGATCTGATGGACAAAAACATTTGAATAAAAAGAGGCAAATTGCCTCTCAGACCATAATCGTATAGAATGCGCAGAATCCCATAGCGCCAAGTACGGTCATATGCCTTTTCGATATCAAAGAAAATAGAAACCAAATGATTCCTTCGTACGAAAGCAGAACGAATCTGACTTTCGAGTAGAAGGATGTTATCTACTGTGGATCTTCCTTTACGGAAGCCACTCTGAAACGGAGGAATGCATTGGTCTTTTTCCATTTGATAAACGAGACGGGCATTGACCATACGTTCTAGGGTCTTACAGAGGCAACTCGTCAGAGCGATAGGCCTATAGTGGCCGACACCTGAAGTTGATAGGTGTCTGCTCAGAACGATTCTTAGTCGCTAAAAATGTAGCGCTATGTGAATCGGAGCTTGACACACTAGCAAAAGAAGCGGCCAATGACATTGGCCACTTCGACAGGTGAAGAATGCACAGCATTTGCAGTTACCAGTATCGGGATGGTAAATTCCGATACAGGGAGTTTGCAGCTTTTACCTTTCTCCATAACTGTTGACTTGTGGTAGACGATGTGATGGAAGAGACATACCTGATCCAAGATTTTCTCTGACTATGTCGCCTTACTCTGCGAGCAAACGCCCTTGCTCTTTTAAAGGCTATGAAGTTTTCGGTTGTGGGATATCGTCTGAAGATACCCCACAATTTCTTTTGTTCCCTGTAGGAGGATTGACATTCCTTATTCCACCATGGTTTACTCATCTTCCTCTGTGATGTTCCACTCTTCGGTATCGCTGCATCAGCAGCGTCCACGATAGAGGTAGTGACATTTTGGACAGAGCTATAAATATCCTGATCTTGAACCATTGTACCGGTAATAACCGCTATCCGTGTGAATAAATCCCAATCTGCCCGGTTGAAGCGGTAAGTGGGGGGACGTAATCGCACCCCACTACCATGAACCTGGAAGACTAGGAGAGGGAAATGATCACTGTTATGTAAATCATTAAGAACCTCTAAATTCAGCAACGGTAGCAGTGTTGGAGAACAAATGGCTAGATCTAGGGAATGAAAAGTCCTTGTGGGTGCATGAAAATACGTCTTCTCGTCAGTGTTCAGCAGACAGAGACTGTGATCCGAAATCAACTGCTCGATCTGCCGACCACAAGAATTCGTACCGTCATACTCCCACTGAGGGCTGTGTCCATTAAAGTCACCTAGCAGAAGGAAGGGAGCTGGTAACTGATATACTAAGTGGTTCAAATCCGTTTGTGACACAACATCGTTAGGTGGCAGGTAAATGTGAGCAGACTGAGATTAATGTGCGGGCATGGATCCGCACTGCCACAGCCTGTAACGATGTGGTCAGTGTAACGACGTTATGAGGACAGTTCTGGGATGCCAAAATGCAAACACCTCCAGAAAAAGGTGATGCGACATCAACATCCCGTCGTACACAATGAATCCACGCACTCGGGTTGTCATATTACTCTTCAGAAAAGTTTCCTGAAGAGCAACACAGACAGGTTGGTGCGTAGATAGTATCGATTTGAGATCCTCTAGTCTGGGTCGTAAGCCGTGGCAGTTCCAGGAAACAAAAGGCATTAAACGGGAGCACTGGAAGTGGAAGGTCCCGTTTCCAGGACCCCCATGGAGTCATAATCTTCGGGTGATGGGTGCAAAACTACCGCATCCCAGTCAATGACCTTAGTTTTTTTGCGAGGAACGCTGTTCTTCGTCGAAAGTCTTAATTTTTACCTTGCAAAGTCTTTGACCTGGCCAATGGCCTAGTCTGAGTTTTAGAAGGGATTTTTAGAATATTTATTTTTTTCTTTGATTGCAGAGTCTTAGGTTGTGGAGTCTTTTCGGTAGGTTGCGATTTCTTATTTTTAGGCTGCTTAGTCTTAGTGATAGGTTCAGGAAATTGCGTGGATTTGGAAATTTTAGATGTCTGGGTTGCCGTAGCGTAGCTTTTTCCCTGTACAGGGGCACGGGAAGCGATTACCCGGCGAGCCTCGAGATACGATAAATTCTGCAGTGTCTTCACCGTTATTATTTTTTTTTCTTCGGCCTATTTAGGGCAAGAACGAAAGTATGCAGGGTGGCTTCCCTGACAATTGACGCACTTCTCTGCAGCGTTACAGGAAGCGCCAACGTATCCTGTTGCTATACAGCGAGTGCACGTCAATTGTCCCCTACACGCGTTCTTAGAATGGCCATATCGTTGGCAATTAAAACATCTCAGAGGGTTTGGAATATATGGTCGGACGGAGAGTCGGAGATATGCGGCCTGAATTGTTTGCGGCAGGGTAGGAGTCGAAAAGGTCAAGATGAGGTGCTGGGTATTAAGCACCTTACCATCTCTCCTAATCGCAATCTTCTGGACACCACAAACCAGTTGGTCCTGCATATTCTAAATGATCTCTTCTTCCGACACGTTTTCCAATCCCCTTGAGGATACCACGCCACGAGAGTAATTAAGATTTCTATGTGGTGAAGTTATCACTAGATAAGGTCCCAAGGACTTCATCTTCATAACAAGTTGAGCTTGTTTAGAATCACTCACTTCAACTAAGATGTCCCCAGAACGCAATTTCTTTATATCTTTAACAGTTCCTACCATACCCTGAATTCCCATTTGGATCAGAAAGGGGGATATGGTAGCAAAAGTATCAGTCTCTCTTTTGTATAATAAAGAAACGGAAGTTCATCATTTCGGTAGATATGTCCGAGTTTTCTGAAGTTGTATTCTCATCATTACGTTCTTCACGGTCAGCCCATGGTTCACTGTTCAATTTGAAGGAATTTTTTATAGCTTTGGGAGCCAAAAACGATTTTCCTTTAGTTGTATCCATAGTGCCTGAGAAAAAAGAAAAGAACACGGATTCACTTCTAGTTCGACAGGGCCCCCACCAGACTCCGTCCCCCCACCCTTTCCTAACGTGGGTACGAGTAACCGACTAAGAGATTCGTTTCAGCCAGACAATGTGAACTGCCCCATTACGTGAGGATTCAAGGAGGATTTCTTGAAATGGGAGGGAGATCACACCATCCAGACATACGCAACTAAGGCTCTCCCTCTGGGAACATTTTGAGGATCACGTTCCAAAACTGTAACCGACGGCGCACGCAACTCCACTCCTCACACACCCTTCCCCAACCAGGGCCTTTTCCAATCACGCCCATGCAGTCTCCCACTAGGTACCTCTACAATGAGGGGTACTGGGACCCCGTATTGCCAGAGCTAGGCACGCAGGAAATCGGCATTGATACGCCGTTGGCCTTTTAGTGTGTTAGTAGACACCACAAAGATTTTTTTTTATTTTTAAATATTTTTATATATTTTTTTTATATTTTTAAATATTTTTAAATTTTTTTTTTTTTAATTTTTATATTTTTTTAACACAAATGTTAAAACAGACAGAAAAATAAAACCAAGTTAGTTTAAACTGTTTTCCACTTGATATCACAAAATATCAAGCGGAACCCCCCCCCAAAGCAAAACACATGACAAAGAAAAAAAGAGGGGGGAGAAGAAGAGGGAAAAAAAGATCACTGAGGTACCTCGGGGTTGTGATGCCCGTACTCATCTGAAGAAGATGAGCCCCCTGAGGGGATAGGGCTTTGATAAGTTAACTTTATTTCTAGCGGAAGCAATCGGAAAAGTAAATCTCCTCACATCCGAGCAAATAGGAAGCTAATTTCTTTCGCATAGTGTAAATACAAACTCGGATCGGCATATCCAACAGTAGGAGATTCTTTTTTTTTAATACATCTGTGCAGAGACACTTAAAAACTGCTTTTCGAACACGTGTGCCTTTTTCTTAAGACTGCAGTTATAACTAACAAGTACATATCTTGATCATTAGATGCTCTTTCAGGTTTCTTTTTATAGTTCCACATTATGAAGCTATAATTTGCAAAATTTATTTCTGAAATATTATCCCTCTTATGTCTTCCGTAATTGATACCTAGCGATCCGAATTCGATGCCTTGTCCATTTCAGCTGTATGGAGTGCATACTTCATCTAGCTTTATACATAATTTTTGAGATCAAGTGGTAATGGAAATGAATCAGGATTTTCTCACTGAGGGGCAAGTTGTAATATGTTATAACTTGCACCGAGACTTTGTTACAATTTGCCCATCATATGGTTTCGAACATTTTTACTGATTTATAAAAAAAATACAGTGATTAGTAAGAATATTAAGGTAGAATTTTAGAACTTCATACATAGTCAAAACAAACAGACAACGACATTTTTAAAAAGCTCAATCAACTTACTTTAATCAAAATTTACGATTTTTATTCCCATGAATTAGCTAAGATGAAGCACGTGCACATAATCTCACTCTACTCTTTAAGGCGGTGCACTGACTCTGCTTACTTTATAGGGACTATCATAAGAATCATGTTTAGCGAAAATTCTAAGCAATTTTTTTAATCACTGCGTAACGTGCGTGTTACAACTAGCTCCTCTAGTTCTCTTACAACATAATATTATAATGAAAGTTCACAAGTACGTTTCGTTGTTTATCTATGACTTCGTTCTACTTTAGCCTTCGAAGTTCTTGTAGTAAATAATACCATTCCACTACATTTGAATGCGAGAAAGTACCCAAAAGTTCCCGAAATAACAATTTGATAAAGAATAATAATCCAGCGTAGAAGGAGGAAGAGTAATTCTTTTCTACAACATTTATTTACAGTCTCTACGAGCCAATTATTCACAAACATATATTTACAAAATACACAAAGGCTTCTAAACTGCCCATATTTTAACTTAATCTGCTTCTGCGGTCAGGAAAACAAACTTACATCAAAAAAGGGGGGAAACCCGCTTTACGTCATTGCTATTTCTTTCTGTTCTCGTTTTCAAAGAGTGAATTTAAGTGAACAACACGCGTTTGTTAAATTTTACTTCCTGATCGCGAAAAACGCCACTGAAACTGTTGTGGTCTTACAAAGATGACGGTTTGGAGAAAACTCAAATGCAGGAATGGGTTTCTTGTTTCAAAATTGGCAACATGGGGATCAATAGCAGACATAGTTTTGGACGCCCATTAACTGCTCGAACAGACGAAATTTAGAGAAAATTTGTGAAGTTAAATAACCAAAGACCTACCATTGAACAAATGCGAAGTGAAGCGGCTTTCCAAAGCTCTTAGTTCAGCGACTTTTAACAGAAGATTTGAGAATTAGAAGGTCACTGCCAAATTTGCTCACCAGTTTCAGAATGGTCAATAGAAAGAAACATCTCTGTTCGCTAATTGTTGGATAAAAAGGGCACGACTCCCTCGCACCTTGCTCTCTTGACTGAGCTCCGTGGGATTTCTACTTGTTTCCACGCATGAAAAGGGGCATGAAAGGATCCTGAATCGACGACGTACAAGGAATCAAAGAAAAAGCGAAGGAGGAGTTGTCTACACATAGAGTTTCAAAACTGCTTCTAATAATGATATTTGCGAATGGACAAATATATAAAGTGCAATGGAGAGTACTTTCAATGTGATAAGGTCATTTTGTAAGAAAATTAAAATACATAGCTTTTAAAATAATCTAGGGTTTTTGAATGCCCCTTCGTATGCATTAAATAATCGCAATTATACTAATAACATATAGCTGATAACGATTATATATATATATACACGAGTTTTGAATGAAATAAAAAATTATATTGTACAAACACTGCTTATAAAGTTTAAAAAATTAAAAATTTTACAAGCAGAAAGAAAAGGAATTAAATTAAAAATAGGAAAATAATCTGTTTTAAAATATTTTACAGCATTTTTATCGTACATCTATTACCAGAAAAGGTAAGCGAAAGTAAACAAGCCAAATGCAATAAACATATTTACTAACTACAACCGTAGAAATATTTAACAATCAAAAAATTTTTAGCGAGAGCCAGTCATTGCGACACTTTGCTCAATCTGATTTTTTTATATATACATGAAATTTATTAAAAGGTAATGAAGCATATTGTGCATTAAATACATATGATTTATTATGAAATAGAAAAAGGAAGAAGAATGAAGATATAGAATGTATGAGATATATACAGGATAGATTTTTTTTATCTGTTTTTCTTTATTTTTTTTACCATACTTTAGCCACCGTAAATGGTTCTACTTTCAACATTATGCTGGGTAGACCTCGAGTGCGTTAGTTTAAGAAGTATCCTTTTTTGTACATAATTTTTTTAATAATTGTAAGTAGATTACAATTATGTCATTAAAAAAATTTCTTAAATTTAATTTTACAGTTAAATAAACTTGGTATGATTTATAGGGGGAGGAATTACTCTTGAATAAAGTGGTTGAGCAGTTGAGGAGGGAGGGAGGGGGAGTAGTGAGTGATGTGAGTTTAATTTATTGGGTTAGGATAAATCAAAAGTGTTTCAGTTGGAATGAATCAGGTGCTCAGGGTTATGGGGGAATGAGGTGAAAGTAATTATTGCAAGTTCGATATGGTAATGGATGGGTTCCATTATTATGTGCAAATAAAAGCTGGGCTCTAATTAATGGATTAGAATAATTAATAAAGTTTGAAAAAGAAGCGTCTGGATAGATGGTTGATGTGGCTATTAATCTGAGGATTTTAATATCCTTGTGTATGACAGAATTTCTCACATACCAAAGAGAGTTGGTTATCATTCTTATAAATTTGTTTTGCAGCGTTTGGATTTTTTTTAACGTGTGTAGGAGCCGCTTGGCTCCACACGGGAGAAGCGTATAGTAGAATTGGTCTGATATTTGTTTGTAGAGCAGAATTTTACTGAAGAGAGTGAGTATAGAGTGTTTATCTATTAGTACGATGCAGTTATGGATTTTAGCCCAGCTTTCATCAGTGAAGAATTATATGTGTTTTCTAAAAGTTATTTTGGAGTCCAGTGTTATGACTCAATGCAAACTCTCCTTTCGTTTTAAATATATTTATTTTCACAACACGACACAGAGATAATGAGGCTATATACAGTAGAGAAAGTTATTATGCATAGAATACGTACATAATATTGACGAAAACTTATATATATACTATTAAAAAGCGTAACTTACGTAATCACATCAAAAAACCATTTTTGTTTATTATAATTCCGTAACTAAAACTAAAAAGAAGTTGCCAGATTCCAAGTTGGAATAAGCAAAGAGTAGAATTAAAGAAACAGGAAATACAAAACTTAATGGTGAATGGCAACAACCTGTATAACCCCGAGATATTTGACCCCAGCATCCCATGAAATATTTGAGTTAAAGAAATTTAATTGGTTGTCGGATGGTGGGATATGTCCTTTTCTAAAAATAAAAGCTTTGGATTTGCCAGTGTTTGCAGCAATCCACCAAAGGGTCATCCAATTTTCAATTTTTTTTTAAATGCGATTGTAATTTTTTTAATGACTCCAATGGGTGTTTAATCTTGAGTGAAGATTGCTGCATCGTCCAAGAAGAGACAAAGGCTCTAAGATAGGGACTCTGTGGGAAGTCATATGTGTACAAAGAATAAATTAGGAGAAAAATAAGAGATCCTCTCAAGGGGAATATTTAACAAAAATCACAACTACAATATTTTGATTAAAAACAATTTTTTTAAAGTTGTAGAAAATTTATTTTAAAAATTTTGTCTGATTTTATAATTTAACTATGAAATTATAAAAAATAATTCTCATTACCTATCATTCAGGTAAGAGACATCTAAGCTAATCATTGAAGCTTATTTGAACGCCATTTCTTTACCGGCATTTTAAGATTCTTCATAATTACCAGTAAAGGGGTAATATTTATTCTTTTTCTTCAAAATGAATCTTATTAAATTTTTAAGGAAACTTAAAGACGAGACTGTGACAGTAGAATTGAAGAACACTACACAAGTTACCGGCACTATAACTGACGTGGATGTCGACATGAGTACGCATTTGCGGAATGTTAAACTGTCTTTTAAAAATAGAGAATGCGTTTATTTGGAGTCCATCCACGTCAGAGGAAGAAAAATTAGAACCATTATATTACCTAGCGATCTTCCATTGGAGACTTTGTTGGCAGACTGATGTTCAAGATTGAAGCAAAGAAGAGAGAAGCAGGCAGCTGTAGGAAGAGGTAGAGGTCGTCGTGTAAGAGCTTGTGGCCGTGGTAGAGGCGGCAGACGATAAACAATTTCATTTGTTTTTTAATCATACTTCATATCTCCGTCTTTGTTTTTCAATCATTCTTCAATCCAGTTTACATTGCACTAAACGAGTGATGTCAAAAGCAATTCAAGTAAGGGACCCTGAACATTATATGAAGAATTATTTTGACTGAATGAATATCCTTGAGTTATATGCTGAATAGAGTACTCTGCTAATTGATATACTGCACATTGTCTACTTTGAGTTTTGAATTTCAGATGATCTATGTTTCTAAAATTTTCATTCATTTTCAGCTTTCATAAACACATTTGAAAGAAATGCATGATAAGAAAGAGCCCTTTTCATAACAAATGTACTTTAAAAAAATTGGATAATTTAAATTTTGTAAATAAATAATAACACTGAACACATTTGAATGAATAATAAGTAAAGAAAATGATATTCACTTTTCTTATGATTTAAATTAATATGTAGTTTCAAAATTACTAATTTTACTTTGTTAAATGTTCTTGCAACATAAAATATTGTAAATGTTAATGTTCTTTTGGTTAATCCTTCCATAAACGTTGTGTTCAATTTCCCCTCTCTATGATTTTTATATATTTCAGAGAAAAAGACACAACTTGTAATTAATATGGTTTTGATAAGTGAATTTAATTATTAAGAGTCTGTAAAACTTGTGTTGTATTTTTCGCTCTGTGATTTTTCATCTAAAAGGGAAGGAGATACAACTCTAAAGTCATTCAAAGTATCACCTTCTGCATTTTAATATTTTGATTCATGTTGAACTGTATATATATTTGTGCGAGTATTGGTTGTATATTATTTCTTTCAGCACTTTTGTTTATCCGAAACATAAAATGGATACAATATCTAATTATTATATTTAAAAATATTTCTACCAAAAAATATGGTAGGCAGGTTATGTTTTCATTGAATTTAAATTTTTTGAATATTTACTTTGTATCTGATGTACTGATATATTAAAATCCTATTGCAGAAAGTTTTAGTATTTTTTTAAGTTGCATTCTAAATTATAATTGACTAAGTCAAAAGTATTAAAAAAATTTTAATCGATGAGGCTTGGCTACACATAATTGTACTTTCTTTTTCAAACAATGTTAATTTACTAACAAATAAAGCTTTTCATTTGATTATAATCCTTTAAATGATCAGACATCTTTAAAGTTTAAATTGCCAAAATTTTGTTAAGGACTAAGTATATATTTTCTTGAGAAAATTATTATTTTATTGCTTTGTTGTAAGTTATTTTAAATTGAACATTGCATCAAAATAATAAGACTAAAACCTGATTCTTAGGATGAAGATATAAGTATATTTGGGAAAAAGCTTTATTAATGATTATAAGAGTTAATGCGAGTACTACATGATATTTGTGTGCTTACATTCCACAGAAATCTTTTTAGTGTCTCTAGGATCTCTCAATAATTGCTAGCTCGAACAAGCCTGTGCTTTGGGGTTCGCTCTAGATATTGACCCAGTCCCAGCTTGGGGAAGGGAAGTCATCACACACACATATTAACTAACTAGCTGGAGTACCTATTCTTTGCATAGGTGAATAATTATAATAAAGTTCAACAATCCATCTAGTAAGTGTTAAAATTTAATGATGGCTCACATCCAAACAGAAATAACATTCTAAAATTTGTACGTTTTAAGAATTTGATGGAAAAAATTTAATTTCATGAAAAGAAATATATTACCTAAAAATTAATTTATAATTAGTGGAAAATTGAAATATGAGGTTGGGTATAGAACCCAGTTCTTGAAATTGGAAGGCTGTGATTTAACAGTTTATTTCTGGATGTCACTCGATCAGTGTGCATGCTTATGTAATGATTATCCCAAGTGTCTCTTGAATCCAATGATCTCGCCAAGAGTTTTATCCACTTGTATGTATTGTGTAAATTTGCTGTTTGGATATGTGTTTTTTAATTTTTCAAAATTTAAGCCTAAAAAATGCAATTTTGGGTTACCCTATGTATAAATAATTGATCTGTTAAGTAATTAACACTAGTATAATATATAATAACAACACTAGTATAATATAACTGAATACAATTTGCAGGGGAGGAGTGAAAATAGTAAATGTTAGCCATTTAATATAAAAACTTTAAAAAAATATTTCAAGAGCATTTAATTTTGAGGAATTAAGTATTCATGATTAGAATTATTTAATATCAAATGCTGTTGTAAAGCTTCTGAATATTTTGTTGCAAATATTGGAATAAGAAGCTCAGTTGCTTGTCAAATATCATTATTAAATAATTTCTTTGAAAAAGAACTAATTCTACTGCAAAGAACAAACTAAATGAATAAAAATAACAATCTTCAAAAAACCGTGAAGAATATATATATTCAAACAAAGACAGAATGTAATATGCATAGTGGAATTTAAATATTCCGCATCAGTTTCTTCAACATAGAATTTTAAAAAAAATCTTTATAGCTAATTTACTTACTACTATCATCACCCATAGATTGAGAGTACCAAATTTTTATGTGTGTTACCTATAATTCTGTCTTTATGCTGGTTAATTCCATGTGTTACACTACAAGTGAGCAAAATTTTAATCTTAAAATATCTATGAATGATTTAATGTAGCAAAAAATTAAAATATGTTCCATGTTTGTGGTTGCTATATTTATTGATTACAGCTGCAAAATTTTATAAAATTTGATATATATAATTTGCACAGGGATAAAACTATTGTGACTTGCACTACATGAAAAGGAAGTGATAATCTGTATCAAATGCAAACATTTTGATTTCTTCCTCTTCTGGAGTGGAATTTTTTTTTTCCGGCTGTTTCTTATCTCCAATAATGTCATTTTAAGTTTTCATTTCTTCTAGATATATTAAGTGCATGGTTAATTTTTATCAAGGCATTTTGTTTGTGACTCGCTCTACTTTTCCAAATGTTTAATATGTGCTTATACTAAACTACTTAATATACAAATTGTTTTCAAATTGAAAAATAGAACAGTAATATATTATTTATCATATAGTTAACTCGTTAAAATTAACATTTTCAAAATGTGACTAGTGCATATGTGTATCTAATACAGGTTCAGAAATTCTCTAACAACTACTAGAATAGAAACGTATTTTACTTTACCCGTAATAAAGGTTACAGTAAAAATAACGAAAATCAACAAAAATATCTAAAATTAAAGTTTCTACAAATATTTGAAGTAAACAAGCAGATCTTTACCTCAAAATTAAGGATACAAAATTTTTCGATATACTTACATAGAACAGTATCAGTATTTTGTTGCATGTCCTTTGGCTTTATAAATATCTAGCGTCTTGGTACCGATTCATTAATTTTATGGTATCTGTTTATCCCATTCTTCTTGTAACACTTGCTTTAAATTGGCTTTGTTTCTAATCGGTGTTTTGGACCACTGTTTCTAGTGTGGCCACAAATTTTCTATGACATTGTATGTCAGGGGCTGTTGGCGATTGGCTGTGTAGTGCTGTTTACATGAAAAGACACCACATTTTGACATTATGCGTGTGTTTGGAGATTCACTTGTGCTGAAATATACATCTAAACAAGTTTTCTTTAAGATTGTTGGAGTATGTCTATATAAAACTTATGATCCATTATAATATCTATAAAAACTAAATTTCCTACCCCATTTGCAGCCAATACCCCAAACCATGGCAGACCACCACCATGTTCACTGTAGGGCGTAAATTTTTGGATCAAAGCGGTGTTGCTTTCTCCAAGCGGTGTGACCATACAGCAAAAATTAATTATTTCATCACTAAATATAACTTTCTTCCAAAGTTTTCTGTCTTCAACTGATGTGGTTTTGCAAACTCAAGCACTTTCTGATTTTGTAAGACATGAGGTTTCTTTCTAGCTACTTTCGACTACTACTATCTCGACTGCTATATCCAGCATGTCTAATCACATTTCTCACAGTTTCAACACTTACACTTCTGCAGATTATTCGAGAAGTTTCTGCAGCTAGTTTGACTGCACTCATTTTAGGATTAATCTTGATATCTTTTAAAATTTTTCTTTTAGCTACATCACTCAGAATACTTTTCCTTCCTCTTCCACTCTTATTTTGAATTAATCCATCGCGTTTAAATTTCCCAATGATTTTCTGGACACATGAGTGACTTCTACCGACAATTTCACGATAAGATTTTCCCTTCTTAAATAACCTTAATATAAATTTTCTTACATCAATACTAGTCTCTTTCCGAGGAGCCATTTTCCATTTAAAATTACAGCTTTATATTCTCATAACCAACTTCAAAAGACAGAAATAACAGTTGAAAAAGTTTAGGATAAAATTTCCCAAACTTAGATTATTAGTAGCAAGCAAAAAGAAATCAAGTGGTAGTTAAACAAAAATTTCATTTGTGTATCCTCAATATTTTGAGGTAAAAATCTGCTTATGTTTATTTGAAATGCCTCTAAAAAGTTTTATTTTAGAATTTTGACGTTGATTTTTCTTTATTTTTACTGTTAATTAAACCTTTTGTTATGTCTAAGAATAAAAATTCGTTTGCAATTCTGGTTAAGGTGTTATTTTGATTGAAAGTTGGATTTATCAAGTAAAAGTAAGGTGTATCCTCAATTGTTTGTGCCACTGTAGATCATAATTTTCAATGTCACCTGACGTTATTGAACACTTTATTTTATATGGAGAAACTGTTTGAAAAAATGCATTTTCCTCGTGTTTTTTACTGTTTATTTTTCATTTGGTATCTATATATTGTCGAATTTTTGTTTTTTCAAATTAATTTCTTGTGAAACATTTAACACCTTAATTGTGGTCATACATTTTTGGCTAAAGTTACAAATTCTTCAGCTTTATGTAGATTTATATTTCTAGACCAAGTAGCCTCTCTCATACTACTTTAAGAATACTCCAAAGACCATCTATAGCACCTTTGCCATGACTATTGACAGTAAAATACCATTAAGATTGTTCCTAAATGTATTGAAAATTTCTGTTTGAAGCGTTTTCCAGCACCACCAGATCGATAGATAACTTTCTTCACACTAAATTTAGGTTAACGTTTCAAAATGTTATCCACAATCACCTCGTTGAAAGTGGCCACAGCATACTTGTCTTGTAGCATATAATTTCAAAGAACAACATTCGAAATGGACAACAGATCATTTTCATAATTCATGTATACCATAGAGGTAAAAATTGTGCAGAAATTTGTGGCCCAGTATGCTGACTGAATTTCATCCTGATAATTAAATGTAAAATTTCCACCGAATTTCATGCAAATAAAAACTGTGCCTTCTGCAGTATGTAACGTTAACTCGCATATCCTGTTAATTTTTCTCTCTTCAGATCATCAGTTTCATCTTAAGGCCACTTTTCTGAAAGAAAATCCTTGAACTTCTTTAAGTTTTTACAATTCTCACATTTTTGCTACATACATTTTTTAGAGTTTCTGAACATACAATTAGCTTGATAAATTCTGAAATGTTACTAAGAAGACAATCACAGGCATTCAAATGTAGCTTGATATTATGGTAAACACTGAGACATAGATTTAAAAGAGTCACGTGTCTTGGACAGATCTGGTCGGAGATCATGGAACTTGCTCCGTCCATTAGAAATTTCATGGTATTTCTCCTTCAATTGCAGGTACATTTCTGATAAAGTAAAATAGATGTAATGTTTCTGAATTTTACTTTTTCCATCTGAATTTCAAATAATTTCGAAATCTTTAAAACCAGGAGATTGATAAGAAAATGCATCATAAGCATAAAATTATTTTACTAAAGTCATTACTTGAGAGGACATTCCAGAAGTAGAAGCAAATTTCTTTTGCTTCTGGTGAATATAATACCTGGTGAATATTCATGGCATAAATTTTCCACAGTTATTTTCTCTTTTTTGGGCCTTTTCGAAGAGATTATTTGGCTTTAGTCATTGCTTTTCCCACAAGAGCTCTTAGATTTGAAAGTTATAGGAGGGATAGTAACAGAAAGTTTTCTTTGAAGACATTTTTCATGATATTTTCACAGTTCTTGCATTTTTATTCTTTTCATTTCTTTTTCTGTTGCTATAATTTCCGATTTACTTTTATTTCTAACTAATTTTTGTAGATTTGTTTCTGACTTGGGAAATTCTTCATACTTTCTAGATTTTTTATCTTCTCTTTTGTTCAGCTGGTGTTTTCGCCATCTCCCCTGTACATGAAAATATACATTTTGTTGAATGTAGTATTTCATTATTAAAATTGAAATTTGTATAATGAGTTTCTTTAAATAACTAATAATAATTGAGTCAAATTTTTCTGTGGAAGATGCACTAACTGTTATATTTTGAGTAAACAATGCCAAAGAAAATGCTGAAGTAAGTTTATATTTTTTCATAAAAGATTTCGTATAAATACAATTTCAATTTATACAGATAGAAATTCAATTAATAAAGGAAAAGTAATGTTACAATGTGCAACAGTGAATTTTGATGCGACTCGCACTACAGAAATTATTTTTTTCTAACTCGATATCTACAGCTGAAATTCAAATAATTTTACTGTAGTATAATACTATCTATTTAAAAGAAAAAAATATATATCATTTGAAATTATTAGAATAAACATTTAGAACAAAAAATAATCTTTTTATGTGACTCATATGACATATATTACACCTAAATATGAAATGAAATAGTTAATTTAAAAGAGCTCCTCATGGAATTGTAGATGTATTTTTAGTAATTAAACATATATTATTGTATAATTAATATTTATTATTTAATAACTCATCTTTCAAATGGAGAACACTTTCAGAAGGAAAATTGCTAAACACACATTTTCCTCATTTGAAGGCAAAAACTATTTTTGATTTCAAATGTTGCTCTATTCTGTTAGATAAACTTTATTCTTGCTGTTGAATATTAAATTTGAACCTATTATGAATACAAATAAAAAAGAATATTTGAATTTCTATGTTAGGGGTACTTTGGCATGGAATTAACCTGCTATATGTCATTCACACACACATATAAACTTCCTTTCAATATAGATAAGTGTAGGTAAAAATTATGTTTAACTTACCTCCTTATATTAAGCAAATAAAGAAACTAATTTCATAATATCATTAAAAATGTAATAAAAATTTTATATCATTAAATAACTGATAAACATGGTTTCAGAAAATATATATGTTCTTAAAATATAAAAATTTTAAAACTCAATTCTGGTATAAAGAGAGTTAAATTAAAAGTTCTTCAAGGCTGATGCAGAGTTCTGGAAAATTTTATGAAATAAAAACAGAACATTTATCATTTGCAGTTAATATGACTTTTTAAAAAATATGAATCTTGGTGATTTATATGATTGTTCTTCGCATTTTTTAATTTTAAATTCTTAGTTACTGATTACAAAGTTAGCATAAGTTTGAAAAGTACCAACAAGATATTCTTTGTAAACTTTTAACAAAGGAAGTATTTTTTAAAATTTAGAAGTGATGCAATGAAATTATAATTTTTTTGGATGGCATTTTTGGTATAAATGAAAAATTTATAACTTCCATTTATGCACTTTATTCGAGTTATGCAGAAATCAGAGTATGAGAAAGAATGCTAATTTTATTTGTATATTTTTAAAAAAATAAAATAAAACCTAAATGATAAAAGTTTAGATGAAAATTACCGCTGATCAGTCATTAAGGAAAAAATAAATGATTTTCTGGAAATTATGTGTAACAATATTTCGGTTCTTTATTGAAGCACTCATGCTGAACATCTTCAGATAGCTCCATTATATTCATTTTATATTGAGAACATAAATAAGTTGCCACATTTGTAATCAGAGCTGGGAAAGAATATTTGGCTTTAAAGGGCTATGTTGAAATGTATAAGTTGAGTGAGCATAAGAGTTCTGCAATGAATGAGACCTGGATTATAGAAATAGCTACAGATTCATCTAAAAGGCCCATATTTACCATATGCTGGCTATGTTTTTTTTAAAAAATTAAGGCTTATAGAAATAGATAGATAAATTACTGTTTTGCTCAATTTAAAAAATATGTATTCCAGTTAACTGCTTACTATCAATCTAATAATATTCCATGCAGCATGCTTTCTATAAATCTTGCACAAGTTTTTTTCTGCTTTTAAGAACATGTTAGCATAAAAACTTAGTAATTTAATTACCAGGACATTAGTTTTCCCATTTAATAAGTTATTGAAATGAATATTTTTTTTTAAAAAAAATTACTGTTGGCAAATTTTATAAACTTAAGTTTATTTATACAAATTTTATTTTATGTATGTTTAGCACAAATTCAAACATGACGGCTGTAACTCTAGACCACTTAACCCAAGCCTTACTTCAACATATAACAGTATGTTACAACTTCTTTTGTGTATTGTTTGAAAATGTATTTAAAAGAATAAAAATGTAATACAACTGAAAATAATTATATTGAGATACGTTATATTGTTCATAATAAATTAGCCTTTTATTTTAAATGCAAATTTTCGTGTACTTGTTCTCCTCAGGGCTTTTCATTAGATAAGTATGAGAATTATGATCTAAAGGTACACTAGTGATTTTTCGCTTTCTCATGGCGTTTACTGTCTTTGGTAAACACAGGGCAACATGAACGGTATACCAAGTGATCCTTTTCTTTTTATGATCCTCTTTATCAATAAATTTTACCTTTTTCTATCTAGATTATATTTAAACAAATGTTTGTTACAGCTTAGTCTAATTCGGCTCTTGTCATAAATCCTGTCATTCATTCCTGTTCTTGATTGATTGTCTATTAACATCGCACTCGACGGACCTCGTAATTTTGAATGTCGGCCAATTGATGAGGACGACACTTGGGAGTTGGCTCTTCCCTTTCTAAATTTTCATGCCAAAGGAAGGATTTGTGACCTCGACAGATTTAACGTGCATCAACCCCACTTCACGGCAGGTGTTTAGTGGCATCAAGGCTCAAACCCTTGACTCAACGAAAACAACGCTAGCCACCAGTTCGCGACTATAACCACTGGGCTACTTCTGCCGGTTTCTGTTCTTAAAATTTGTGCTAATTCATCAGTACGAATTAATTGATGGAATTGATGTGCAGTTATATTTGGATTATTTATCTCAAATCCTTTTGGGAAGACATTTTACTTGATTTTTTTCTTTCTTTCTATTCTTATATCAATTGGATATTCATTATTCTACCACTGTAAAAAAATATTGCACATTATTTTACTCTGAAGAATTTGATTCTAGGTTCTGATTATATCCAAATTTTGCAAAATAATAATTGTGATACTAATAGTGAAAACGGTTTTTTAGTATAATCCTATTTTAGCTGGCTTCTTGGCGAGTTTTCAAAAGTTGACGCCAAAAGCGGGGTTTTCAACTTGGAAGGTTGGAAAAGATGGCGTTGTGTTTCGGAACACAAATGTTGGAAAAAATACCATTGAGCGGGTTTTTCAAACTGGATAAAATTTTAAAAGTACATTCACTCACCTCTTTCAAACTCGAATTAGCAGCCTTTGAAAGAACTTGTACTCAGGAGGAAATACGGAGAATTATAAGACGCAGGCACATGAATCAATTAGAAGAAGTTATCTAAAAACAGAAGCGGAATAAAATTCCCCCGAAGAATTTTAAACATGCAAAACGGAATCACTAATAATACACAAACCACATGATTAGTGAAACACTATAGGATTCAATTAGTTTAGAAACGCAGTAACGGACAATTCAGAATGTTCTAGAAATTCTGAGAAGTCTAAGCTTAGCAACGAAAGCGCCAAATATTATAACCTCTGATTGGTTAAAAAAGTGTAACGAAAAATACTGAAAAATGCAAATTTTTGGTTTCGAAACGGAGGCTCAAAAATCTTCTGACCGCGATTGGCTGAAAAAATAACACCCAGGGACAGCTGAGTGAGTGTGTGACTGTGGGGTTTAATGGCGCAAGAGACAAATTATTCGGAGAGAAGGATACATAAAAAAAAAAAAAAATAGCCGGTGAACTGGAATCCCAATTCGTATGGCAAATTCGAAAGGGTTGCCCCGCCTAAAGCCACCACAGTGAAGAAAAACATGGTCAGAAAGAGGTATATATATATATAAATAGCTGGTGAACTGGAATCCCAACTCATATGGCAAAATCAAAAGGGTTGCCACTCCTACAGTCACCACAGCGAAGAGAAAACAGGGTAGCCACATTTGACAAAATATCGCCACCAGAAAAAAATACCAGTCATCGCCAAGCCAGCTAAAATAGGATCCAACCGTTTTGGTACAGCTCTTTTATAGAAAATAAAAATATTTTTAATAAGAACACGTCAAAACTATCTATATGTTATGCGAATTTTCAATATTGTTATTTTTAGATCATTAAAAAATTTGACGAATTTTGAAATATGTTAATCTTTTTTTTTAACTTTTTACTTTGAAGTTAAAAATAGTTAACCTTCTAAGTATAAAAGCATAAATTTCTAACAGTTTATGAACTTTTTATTTATTTATTTATTTTTTTTTGCATTGTTGAAAATTTTCAGATTTGTTAGTGGCCGCGGTAGACTAGTGGTCATGGTTTCGGATTCGTGGCTGGCGGTTTTCGTTCAATCGTGCGTTCGATCCTTGGCCGCTAAAGACCCGCAGTGTAGCCGGGGCTGATGCACGTTAAATCTGTCGGGGCTCAAAGTCCTCCCGTTGGCGTGGCGTAGAAGTTAGGAGACGGTGGGGTCAGCTCAGGTGTCGTCCTCGTCATTTGACCGAGCTTCAAAGTTACGAAATTCGTCGCCAATAGCACTCGTGTTGCTTCTCGTGCAACTTTAATAAAAACTAAACTGAACTTCAGATTTATTAGAATGATGTATCTAAAAGTTTTCTACATTTTCCAAAGTTAAAAATTTTGTGGACGTTATTCGAAAAATCACATTCTATAATCACTGTTATTTCAGATCATATAATAAATTTACAAAATTATAATTAGGAGATTAAAAGATTTACAAACACAAAGATGCACAATTTAGTCTGAAAATTAAACAGTTATGAAATTGATTGTTTGAAATTAGAATCCATTGAATCTACTAATTCTGAAAAAGGAAATTTAAGGATGCTTAGAAAGAATTACCATACCTTACCTTAATATAATTATAAAAACAGGGTAAGCTTCCTGATAAATTGTCACGCAAGAAAAACTGGTGTTTTGATGCAACATGTTGTACACAGAAATTGTCTCAAAAATGTTATAAACCCATACATTATTTAATAGTAGAAAATTAAGAAATGTACACAAAGTTACATATAACTATGATATTGAAAAATGTATTACTTAAATGAAGCTCATTGAGAGAGTGATAGCATTTTAGCCGCGTTAGAGCCAAATGTGGGCGTGCTGTGTCAAACAAGGTAAAGCTGTGATCTAGACATTTCATACAAAATAATAATAATTAGTTGACAAGAATGGAGGTTGAAAATAGAGAATGATTACTAGAGTATCCCGGAGGTGCGTTTACCAAATACAATAAACCCCATAGGAAAGAAAAATATAAATAAGGTAACCTCGGAGCTCATTGAAGTCATTAGAATTCTGGGGAATATTTATCATTTGAGGGGTACTAAATATTTGTTTCTTAGAGAAAAATCCTAAGTGAATGTTGTAATTAATACATTGAGTATTGACTATTAGTTTAATTACTGAACTAAATAGGTTGTCAAGAAACAAAAACAAATAATATTAATAAAGTTTCTCGTTTTTTCAGAATTAGGTATGTCAATAATTACTCATTAAGAATATCAAAATTTGACATACCTTTTCTGTCGTTCCGGGGAGCTGGTGTTTTTAATTCTTTAGTTGCAATGAAAATAAACTCATCATCTATTCAAAATGAAAACTCTGCACTTGCAAATAAAAATATATATTAATTACTACAGTTACACATCACTATAAGACACAACACAGGTTACATAAAGAGCAAAAGGCGTTCTCTATCGTTCTTAGTTCAAGTTCAAGTAAGTGTTCTGTTTTGACGCTGCTCACTCCAAACAACAGCGTCCTCTGGTGGGAGTCACGTGGTTTCAGCTGGGAAAGTATTCAGTTCGGTACACTCCCCCCTTTGAGTTTCGGGGCACTTAGAACCGAAACTCAACACTTTATGGACTGAATCTGGATGGTGGTCGCACTATCCGTCCAGCTCTGGCAGCAGCAGGAGCAGAGTCAGGATTGTCCAGTTCTTCTGGATGATTCTCAGGAGTATCTGGAATCTTGTCCTTGTTGGTGACGTTGCCTCCATACAGTTCCAATGGGCACAGTTTTCGTCTTTCCTTAACTCGGTTGGTCACAAAATTCATCCAAGGGATTTCTTTCTTGATCCAATACAGAGCTTCCATAAAGTCACTCCTGGAAAATGACTCATCTTTCCATTTATGGAATATTTTAATGACATCTTCAGGTAATTTTGAATCCCAAGAGATTCCTAATTTCCAGTATTCCTGAAGAAGCAATTTAGAGATTAATGTTATGGTGTAAGTGAACCCTATGGGATCAAATAGCTGGTGTCCCAAAGACAGAATTTTCCTTTTGGTTCTTGGTTCACCCTCTTTTTTTGTTTTAATCAGTTCACAAGACAAAGTGTCGTCTCTCAAATTCCATGTAAGACCTAAAACCGGTACTTCTCTTTCGTAATCTGAGCTTCCTTGTACAAATTCGTTTATCTCAGAAATGTAATTATTGTTCCATCCACGTAATTCAAATTTAGATGGCTTCAGAATACTTTGAGATTTAGATCTAAAATGCTCGAACTCCAAAACAGAGTCTAAGTTTGAAACACAATTATCGACAGACATCGAGTCTTGGCGTTTCATTGTAAGTTCTTTTAAAGGCTCTTCTACCTTAGTTGTTGAGGAGTCTAAATACTGCTCTGTGTGGCAGATAATGTACACCTATGCCTTTAGAAATGTCATTGTTCTGATTAATTTGTTCAATGACACCGTTTCTTTCCCACTGATTAAAAACTTCTTGATATTCATTTATCCGATTTGTTGATTTCAGGGATCGAACTGTATTTCTTAGCCTTTTTTGGGCCATCTCTTTATTATCATGTAAAGGAGGATGTCCATCTAACCAGGGTAGATTCACCTTATATTTGCCAGTATTGTCTCTGCTAACGGTTTCTCTGAAATGTTTCAAAGCAAGTTGTTGGGTCTCGGTTTTAGAGCATGTTTCGCTACTATCGTGAATACCCAAAGTGTCTAACTTCCAGAGATCAGTAATTTTAGCATCATTTACGTGTAATGACAGTACTAACAGTGAGCTATTTGTGGATGGGCCCTTTATATTAGATTTACCCATTACAGTCCACCCTAGGAGTGTGTGTACGGCAACCAAACCTCCTGAAAGATGTTTTACATTCCCCGTTAACAATTTCCCTGCGTAATCGGCTCCAATCAGCAAATTAATCTCGCCTGAATTTTTCTCATAAAGACAGGATTTATCATTGCATCACTCATTAAAATACCTAGATCTTTTAATTGTTTCAAACAATTATCATCATTCATTCTAGGTAAGGAAGCACAAATTTTCTTTTCATCTAAAACTTCTAACTCACAGTTATAGCTTCCGTCGACATTTGAAAGATTAATATTGTATCTTTGATGCTTTTCGGCGTGTTCAATTCCTCCGAATAAACCATGATTTACAGTTTCCTCTCCTAACCCCTTTAAGTTCATCTTCCCTGCGATAAATTTTGTAATATAAGATCTCTGGCTACCCATATCTATAATAACCTTAATCAAATGTTTCAAACTATTTTCTTTAATATAAACTATTAAAAAGTCTGAAGATAAACTTCCCTAGAACAACTATTATTCGAAAGCGTAGTGTTTTCAATAACTTCCTTTAATTCGGGATTCTCTTCTTTAAAATGTTTATTTTCTTCGTAACACATAATATCAGCATGTCTTTTCCCGCAAATCGTACATTTTACTTTTGTTTTGCAAAAAGAACTTATGTGTCCCGGTTTGATGCAGCGAAAACAAAAACCTTTTTTAAGCAACATCGATTTGCGCTGTTCGAGCGGTAAACTTTTCCCCAATTCGCAACTAATACTAGTGTGAGATGAGTCTTCACAGAACAGACACTTAGATTTCGCGGCGGAATTATGTGCAAACAACTGACTGACATCTGCTACTTCGGTCCCTCTCGAAAATGGATTTGGCTTTTTGCCAACTCACGGTATTAACACTTCGAGGGATATGAGAGTGCGTATTTTGAATCTCTTTTTTTAAATATAACTCCGTCTTTTCTATCGCGATTATCTGCTTGTTTAAAAATTCAATTAAATCATTTACGGAATATTCTTCTCCGAATTCTTTATGAAATTCAAATACTATATCATTTGGCAATGCTTTTAGAATTACTGGGGATAATAAAGTACTAAAAAGTATCTGATGCTATGCCTAATGATTCTAAGCTTCTAATATGAATCTGAATTTTATCAAATAATTGCCGCAAACTTTTTACGTCTTTTGAACGCTTAAGTGGGGAAATTTCTAATAACTGACTCATATGAATGTTAATTAAAGTTTCGTTTCTGCCGAATCTCTGTTTTAACAAATTAATAGCTTTAGCATAATTTTCGTGAGAAATAGAGAAACCGCCGATAGTTTCCAAAGCTGTTCCAGTTAAATGGGCTTTTAAATAATTAAATTTACTAACGTCGTCTAAAGATCTATTATTATGTATCGACGTTTCGTAAGAGTTCCAAAATGTAAGCCATTCACTTATATTACCAGAAAATTTTGGGATAATTTTTTTCGGTAGTTTGATGTTGACTATTTGATGTTTAACATCCTTTTCATGTGCTGAATAATTGGGGGGATTGGGAGGGTCGTGAATACCTTTATTTTGTTTCACACTTCGCAAATATTTATTTTCTTTGAGTCTCCATGTTACAATTTTTTCATGGTATTTTTCAGCTGATTCTAATTCTTTATCCAGATACTCAGGTTTCAATAACTTTTCTAAATCATAATCGACTAATCAAAGAGATTCGAATTTATCATTGAATTGTTTTATACAAAGTTCAATTTCGCTCTCTTCAACAGTTATTTCTGTTTTTTGAATTTCTTATTCAATTTTAGAAAAAAGTTTAGTAACTGACGTTCTTAGTGTTCTGCGCTTCTTTTTGCATAACTGAATTAGTTCAGAGTTTTTGGTAGCCATTTTATTGCAGCTATCATATTTATCAAATATGATAATCAAAATATGTTCAAATATATCACTTCAAACTCTTATATTTGTATATCCAAATTTTAAAACACAAGCTCTAATCCTGGCAGGGATGCCATGTCAAGAAACAAAAACAAATAATATTAATAAAGTTTCTCGTTTTTTCAGAATTAGGTATGTCAATAATTACTCATTAAGAATATCAAAATTTGACATACCTTTTCTGTCGTTCCGGGGAGCTAGTGTTTTTAATTCTTTAGTTGCAATGAAAATAAACTCATCATCTATTCAAAATGAAAACTCTGCACTTGTAAATGAAAATATATATTAATTACTACAGTTACACATCACTACAAGACACAACACAGGTTACATAAAGAGCAAAAGGCGTTCTCTATCGTTCTTAGTTCAAGTTCAAGTAAGTGTTCTGTTTTGACGCTGCTCACTCCAAACAACAGCGTCCTCTGGTGGGAGTCACGTGGTTTCAGCTGGGAAAGTATTCAGTTCGGAACATAGGTATTATTATGATAATTATATGTTTGTAACTAATAATTTTATTATAATTTTCATTACATATATCATACTATTACGTCATCTTAATTGTAAAATTTTTCTTAAACAAAATCAACATTCAGAGATGATTAATTAATTAGATACAGTCAATAAATGAGAGGTAGAAGATATTAGACTATGTTTTGTAATGAATCTCAGAAAAGTATTGTCCGGAATTACATAGTCATTTATCCCATTGTGACACTAGGCACATAATGCTATACCCATAATAGTTTTAGCTGCTGTTTGAACCAATTATGATTCTGACTTCCTTTTATTTCCAATTATGACTCTGATTTTATTTTTCAATTCAAATCTTTGCCCTGGAAGAACTATTTTAAGTTCACTGATGATGTGAAAGTCGCACGAGAACAAATGTGGATTATTGGTTAAGACCTCATGACTTTTGATGCATTTGCTGTGTGGTCTCACATTGTGCAATACCACAAGAAAGTTTCTAAGGATGGTTCAATTTGATTGCCTTCCTGAGTTTCATTAACAATTTACAATACTGCAGATCATTGACTATAGCTCAAGGAATTTGATGAAGAGCGGTCCCTAGTGACTGAAGAAAAATGAAATGAACAGACAGGGCTTCTGTTTCCTATTCCTTGCCAAAGATATAACATTCGTGAATCGCTTTCGTCACACAAACAGAGAATCAAGGTCTTTGGAACTCAATACTCTATTTAGTCTCGCCGTTCTCTCCAAATTTTGGCTGGTCTTGTATGAAAATCTTAGAAGGAGATACTCTTAGATGGTAATGGTTTCATTATTCTCTGAATTAATACCTTTTTGGATGAGATGATGTATGTAGCGAGTGCTCAATTATTTTTGTATAGTTTATTCAACTGCGATTGGCAACGCCAGTCAAATTCGGAGAAAAAGAAAACAGAACTTGAGAACATGGTGATGCTGCGAATGCGTCGAATTCGAACTGCTATCTGAAACGATAATTCACCCCACCTTCTGATTTGAACTATTTGTCTTTTTGTGCGTGTCCGTCCAAAACATTAATAAACTTGTAAAATATTGAAGCTCTCCCAATCCTTCTAATGAAAACCTTCTAGACAGAACATTAGTGGTGCCGAAACCCGGGACCTTTGGATTAGAATTGAAAGTTGTTTTATGAAGTTGCAATTGAAATTTGATTTGAAAGATAACGGATGATTTATTCTTGAATTTGAACTCTACTTGAAAGAAGTGTGGGTGTGTAATTTTGAACTGTATTTTTTTTAATTAGAATATTTTCATATTGTTGATAGAATTGAACTGCTATTTCCTTGATGAAATATTGAATTGAATATGGATGATTTTCTAAAGCTTAAAAATAAGCGTTCGACCTATAAAACAAAATTAACTAAGTTGTTTGTTAAAATCGAAACTGATCTTAATGATCAATATTCCGACTTAGAGACACTTGAAAGCAAATTGGAACTATTATTAATTAAATATTCTACTGTTAAAAAATTAAATTCTGAAATGGAAAAAAGGCTGAAACCGGAAGAAATTGATAAATGTTCCGAATATGAAGATGAAGCTATTCTTTAGAAAACTAAACTCAAGAAGCGTATAAAATAATTACAACCAGAAAGCGATCCAAATTATTTTGTAAGTAGTAGTACTTTAAATTCTTCAGAAGTAAATAGTGCTCGTATTCCTACAGAAATAAAAACGGTAAAATTACTTAAACTTATGATTTCGAAATATTATGGTGATCCCGATAAATATTTAGGTTTCATGAATCAGTACGAAAATGCTATTCATAATAATCCATTATTAAGTGATATTGACACGTTCAACTATTTAAAATCGTTATTGGGCGGAATCGCCGCGAATGCCATAAGTGGTTTTAGTTTACTGAAAAAAATTATGCAGCTGCCATAACACTTTTGAAACAACGTTTCGGTAATCAGGATATGTTAATTCATGCGCATTTAAACAATTTATTGAATATATCTCCTATTAAGAATATATCTGATATCCATGGATTACGTAATTTATATGATAAACGTGAAACCCAAATTCGCAGTTTAGAAGCTTTAGAGATCACTGAGAATACTTATAGTTGTTTACTTTGTCCGATATTGTTAAAATTGTATCCCTGTGAATTAACTTTAGAATTTACTCGCATTCAAGACAATGATAAAAAAATTGGATGTTCAGACTCTCATAAACTTTCTGCGGAATGAAATTGAATCTCGCGAAAGAGCATTTCAAATACATGAAGCAGAATTAAACCAAGTAGAAAAAAAAACCGCAAAGAGATATGAGAATATATGGAAGGAAGAATCCTTTTTCTTGTTTATTTTGCTCGAAAATGCATAATATCGCGCTTTGTTTTAAAAGGGAAAATAAGAAAACGGAGAATTTGAAATCTTTAAAAACTGATAATACAGCATCAAAACATGTCAGTGTTGAACAAAATAAAACTGATTGTATGGTTTCTGATGATCTGAACAATGGAGAAAACAAAATATTAATGCAAACTGCTTCTGTTAAATTAGTTGGAAAATTATCGAGTAAAGTAATTCACTGTATATGATCCAGGTAGTCAACGATCATTTATTCAAAAGAACCTTTCAAGACAA
>BMAW01036865.1:4121-54904 GCA_019974015.1 Nephila pilipes
ATAAATAAATATCTTAAAAATATAAATAAATATCTTAAAAATATAAAATATAAATATGTATAATAACTTCTCCATCACATACAAAGTAACCAATAAAGTGTTTACCATAAACATTATGATTTAAAGAAAGTGTAGCCTATTGTTTTTCATTAAAATATCGCCATCCGCATCCATCACCTTCTGCCAACGTATGTCCAGCTGCGCAATCCTCTTGCTGTAAAACTCATTTCGGGGGGTTTGGATGCAAAGAAGTCTGTGAGTGCCTGGATATGCATGTTTCTTCATGCTGTAAATTTAAATAGATGTTAAAAAAAATTTAACGTTAAAAATATACTTAATTGACCATTAAAATTTCAACACCATAAGGGAATGCAAATAAAAAAAATATCTATTGTTCGTAAACAGTATGGCATGAAACAAAAAATGATTGCATTTGCAAACAGTTCAGAAGCTTAAAGGTTTTACGAAATTAGAAAGCAGTGGCCACCCCTGGAATCCAAAACGGCCCTTATCTGGTTAGGCATGCAGTCGAACGGAATTTGGATAACAGAAAAGGACAACTCATTCCATGTTGCTTCAATTCTCTGTCACGTTCCATCAGTCATGTTTGCTGGAGAGAGGTGGTAGGCCAGTCTCTCAGCACCCCATGACCAGGTGTTTTAAATGGGTCACACATCTGGAGACCATGCAGGCCAGTACAACACTAGAGTTCCCTGTGTATCGAAAAAGGTCAAAACATGACGTGCAATATGTGGTCTTGCATTATTTTGTTAGATGATGGGGTTAATAATCCTCGAAGATAGGGACCAGCCACTGAATGTATAATGTCAGAGATGTAATGATTTGCGTTAAAATTACCGTGCATTCGAACAAGAGCTGTGCGTGTCGTCTACCCAATGGCTGCTCAAACCTTCACAACAGCTGTAAGGCCCCTGTGCGGATATCGAATGCAATCAGGGGGTGAGCGATCTGTTCAGGTAGAACTGAGACTCTTCAGAAATGACGATAATGTACCATTCTTGTATCCAGCTAGCTCGTTCGGCACACCAGAGTCGCCGTCTCTCTGTATGCTGCGTTGTCAAAAGAAGTGGACCTTGCCGACTTTATACAATGCTGCTATCATCTTTGCATCATACGAGGGAATACTTGGCGTGCTGCAAACATACCCATTTTTTGACTAATGGTCCGTGATGTGGTTGTATGATTTTACTGGACCGACTTCATAATATTTTTATCTTCTCAGGCGTTATTTATGGGAAGGCATGGAGATCCTGCATACCATTCAGTATGGCCCCCTTCAACCCATTGAATCCAGAATCGTTTGACAGTGGTTAGATTTCGACTAGTGCAACTAGCGATGTCATGGACTGATAATCCACGCTCTTGCTACTCTTTCCATTATCCTGCTTTTAGAACTTAGAGTTGCAAACTGCATTTACTTTCCCTGGTTCTGTCACATAAAGAGGAAAGGGGAAATGTATTCTCCTTCTAAGGTTTCCTTCTACGTGAGGCTGAATGATTTTATGAAATTATTTTGTAGATTTTATGTAAAAATGAAATAAATCATTTCCCTTATCTAAAAAAATTTATAAATCACTAACTGTTGTTATCAGCAGCATTCACTATTTCAGTCATACTCTTTTGACCTTTGGCAAGTTTTGTGATTCCGATGGTTTGTTCAATTGAGATAGATTATATCGGAGAATTGTATTAATATTTTTTTTTAATTCTTTGGTGGACTTACATATTGTGAGATTTATTTCTTTACATAAGAAGAAAATTTTTAACACGATATTCTAGCATTTGTTTTTAAACGACTGTTCACTTCATATGTATATTTCCCCCCTCATTTACTTAAATTTTGAGTGATTTGAATTCGATTAATAATTTGAGGAATGATAAGTGGAACAAAAAAAAATACTAGCCACTCAAAAGTCTCTTGTGTACGTTAACACCCAAAATGTCGTACCTAACAACTTTTGAAAAATTTGTCTTGTTTTTACGAATATTTTTTACGTGTGCTTTCACCAGTAATGAATTTAATTTTCAAAATTAAGTAAAATAAATTTATTTTCAATTTTTTATTGGATTGAAATAAAATGTATGTAATATATGCCTGATACCTGCATTCACCACTAATGAACTCAATTTTCAAAAAAAAAAGTATATCGGAACAAATTTCCTACAATTTTTTTATTGGATTAGAGTGAAACAAATACAAAATTAAGCATTCATTTACTTATCGATTTATGTGTTACATTGAATCATATGTAAACTGGAATAAGTATATGACTGAATAATATCTATCTATCTATCTGTCTGTCTGTCTGTCTATCTATCTATCTATCTATGTGTGTGTGTTTGTCTTAAAATTACATTAAGTGTGACTTTTATGTAGAGAGAAAAACAACCGTATCTGAAGATTTAATTTTAATTTGTAAAATTCTAAACATTTCTTATTTTAAATGAATATTATTCCCACTAACAAATTCATGTTGCAATTAATCTTGAATTATTCTTCAGATACAACTGCTTGTAGTGTTTGTTTAATTACAGCATTGTGCAAAGGCTCTTTGTCATCAATAAATTCCTTAACGGTCACTTCAAGTCATAAAAAGATCCTTGAAAAAGCATGATTGAATCAAAATAGCCTTGCAAAAGGAACACATAAAATGTTCCTATGTGTATAGAAAAACTGTTGATGAACATTGCTTAAAATTTTTAACTCTAATCACTAGAAAGTGCAATTTTTTAAAACTGGCTAAAATACTAACAAGAACTCTAAAAGGAATCAGTAATAACTAGTAAAAGGCCAGCGCAAATTACATGGAATATTAAAATTAAAAGCAAAATTAAAAAAAAAAAACTTATAAGAAATGCTTTGTTTGTTAGTGACGTTTGATTTTGAGGGCTTAATGGTGTAAGCAATAAGAATGGAATTGTATAAAACACACTTAAGCTTCTTAGTTGCATTATATATAAAAGGTAAAAAATTATATTTTGACCAGATTTCTATAAATATTTTCTTTGCTTCACCATATGACGTTGATATTTAGAAAATAGAATACTTCAAAGTAATTCTTAATATATGTTTACAAATATAAAATTATCATTATTCAATACTTGTCAGTAATGAAAAAAGGCAAATAATAGAAGAGGCTTCGCAAGCACATACATCCGAAATTAACCTTTTGCTTCGTGCTCTTTGCGGTCGCAGTAGCCTATCCATCATGATCTCGGCAACGATATATATATCGTTAATATATATATATATATATATATATATATATTATAGTAATTATATATATATATATATAATCGTTATAATAATAGTAATTTTATATCATTTTTTTTTTCAATACTTTTCTAAAACTAATTATATTTCTTTTTAATCACTACTATAACATTTTTGCGTTTTCTCTGTGACTACAACTTTTATTACAAGTGATTTGTTTTTGATGTACCGTGTTTTATTTGTCGATATTGAGCTGGTTATAAACACGTTTTACATTCAAACAAAAACATCTTTATCAAGACTTTCTTTAATTATTGTTTGTGCTGAATCTGTTAAAGTTTTTGGTGTTTATTTTTATAATTATTATTTTTTTTTTTTGAGAATTGAAGATTAAAAATTTCTTGCGTAAAAAGGAGATGTCATTCTAAGAAAAGGTACAGTAAATGGTGTAATGAGGCTCAGAATAAAGCTGATACTAAAGAAGAAAAATGTGCCTATGCCGGTGCCTATTTATAAATACTACAGTTTGAATTCTTGCACTATACGGCTACATGCAGATTTCCCGTGATGTCCCCTATAATTTGATCCCTTTTTCCTTTGATTTTATCTATAAAAATTTTTGTGAAAGCCGACACCGAACAATGCAATTTTTTTTTGTTGATGTACCTCCGACTTGTTGAGAGATTACAAAATGAGAAGATTACATCACAAATCACGTGTTGTAATCTTCTCATTTTCTTTCAAGCAATTCGCCGGAGAAAGGCGTTCAGAGTTTGTCTTTTGGTGAAGGACTCTCTCTTTTTGTGACGCTGCATTTCTCAATTTACGTATATAAATACCCATAACCTGTCTGTTCTGTAACATTTAAACCCATTACCAAAACCCTAAACTTATCTAAGGTGGGAGATAGAAACAATATTTCATCAATTTAATGAAATATTGTGTAATTTTTTTGAAATTTGTTCTAATGTTCACTTTTCAATTATATATATATATATATATATATATATTGATACCGAGATCGTGATGAATAGGCTACTGCGACCAAACACAGCACGAAGCAAAATGTTAATTTCGGATGTATGTACTTGCAAAGAACAAAGAAAATATTTGCAGAAATCTAGTCAAAATATAATTTTTTACCTTTTCAATATAATGCAACTGAGAAGTTTAAGTGTGTTTTATACAATTCCGTTCTTATTGCGTACACCATTAAACCCTCAAAATCAAACGTCACTAACAAACAAAGCATTTCTTATAATTTTTTTTAATTTTGCTTTTAATTTTAATATTCCACGTAAATTGCACTAGCGTTTTAATAGTTACTGGTTCCTTTTAGAGTTCTTATTAGCATTTTGGCCAGTTTTAAAAAATTGTTCTTTCTAGTGATTAGTGTTAAAAATTTTAAAAAATGTTTACAACAGTTTTTCTATACACGTAGGAACTTTTTATGTATTCCTTTTACAAGGCTATTTTGATTCATTCATACTTTTTCAAGTATATTTTTATGACTTGAAGGAAGTCATTTATCTGGTTATCATCAAATGAGTAAATCTTTATTCTAAATTTAATTTATTGCTTTTACATGTTTTCCAAAATTTGTATTCACTTCTTCATATTATATGTAAGTAGTTTAAATACACGTGGATTGACGTACTTGATTTTTTTTTATTTTTCTTTATAGTTTTTTTTATAATTTTCTTTTTTTTGTGTGTGTCTGTTTAGTTCTTCAGAATTTTTTTGGTCTTTTTATGTGTTATGCTTTTTAATTTAATTAGAATTTAGTTTTCAGAATTTTATTCTATTTATAATTTTGATTTTATAACAATTTTTTTACTCTATTATTTAATGTGGAAATTCAGACATATAATACTATATTTCCTCAATTTAATAACCTATTACAGTATTAAATATATTATTTTCCATTTTTCTGTCATTTAAAAAAATCTGTAGCTGTCTAATTTTTTTCATATTTCCCATATACTAATTTCACTGATATTTGGTCAATTTTTTCTACTTTAAGTGCATTTAATTTTAAATCTTTTCATTTCAAAACCTTTTCAATCTTCCTTTCTTTTAATTTCCTGTATTTTTTATATTATTGATTTCTTACTAATTTTTATAATCGCAATTTTTTTTCTTGTCTAAATGAGTTCTTGCATTTTCCAATTCTGCCTTTCAGGTTACAGAAGGGGAGGGTTGGTACCATCAAACTAGTTTTAACCCTTTATTCATTCCTGAGTCCGAAATTGCTTTACGACTTGCTGGGATCCATTTTTTAATTCTTTATTCTTAATTTTTTCAACATTTCTTGTGGTCCTTATATATATATACACTGCTGGCCACACAAAATGCAACACCGAGAAGGACCAGAGATATCACAGTGAAATTTATGTGGCAGATAACATATTGTACAAAGATTAAACGATTAAAATTACAGCCTCTTGTAAAGTGAAGATAATGACAAAATCAGTAATTAGTGTAGCCACCATTGTTAGCTATAACCGCTGCCACACGCCTCGGCATAGAATCAAAGAGGCTTTGGATGTATCCTTGGGCTACAGCGGTCCATGTGGCTTCCATATATTGCCAAAGTTGATCTGGTGTAGCAACGGGTGGTGTATCCCGGGTCAGTCGTTGTGCAAGCATGGACCACACATTTTCGATTGGCGATAGATCGGGAGAACAAGCAGGCCAAGGAAGCAATTCAATCTGATGGATAAAGAAGAACTCTTGAACATTGCATGCCACGTGTGGTCACGCATTATCCTGTTGGAATATGGCTGATGGCACGCGCTGAAGGTATGGGAGGACCACAGGTTCCATCAACTCAGAGATGTAGAGCTGGCTGTTTAGTGTACCGGTAATGTGTACTAGAAGGGTGCGGAAGTGAAATCCAATACCACCCCAAACCATGATACCGGGTTCAGGACCAGTGTGGTGATGCATAACGCAACAGTTCAGCAGCCTCTCACCACGGTGTCTCCAAACTCGAATCCGACCATCGTGATGTTGCAGGCAGAAGCAGTATTCGTCAGTAAACACAATGTCGTTCGATTCCGTTGTCCATGTCTGCTGTTCATCACCCCATTGGCGGCGCTAACACCTGTGGTTTCGAGTCAAGGGTAAACAAAGCAATGGACGCCTTGAGGTCATTCCACTCTGCTGCAAACGGCGTCGAATGGTACGAGTGGACACCGGATGATGCATAGCAGACTGAATCTGCTGTTTATGGTTCGTGATGTTGCTGCGCAATCCATCACTGCCATGCCCACAATCTGCCTGTTATCACTGACAGTGATGCAACGAAGTAGGTGCAATCAGCCCCGTCGGTCCATCGGTCCCTCCTGCATCCAGCGATCACAGATCTGTATCACAGTTGCTTCGTTTCATCCAACACGTTGACCGATTTCTCTGAATAATAATCCGCAATCCCTATAGGCTACTATTCTTCCTCGGTCGAATTCAGAAACTTGGTCAAAAGACGCTCGATGTCTTACACGAGGCGTAGGTAAACATCTTACGCAAAAAAAAAAGGCACGAAAAAACAATTACCATACTTCAAATTGCCAATCTGTTCTCCCCTTATATAGCGCTTGCGAGGGGCGCTACGGTCGCCCGTGATGTGTGTCTGAGCTGCAATGGTAATGATTTGCATAGCTCATCGTCGCAAACGCATGATATAAATTTCACATGGTTTGCATGCTTCCTTCAGGGTGTTGCATTTTGTGTGTCCAGCAGTATATATATATATATATATATATATATACTCGAGGTATAGGTATTAAATAACGATACTGATGCTAATGCAGAGGATTTAAGCTGGCCTCTAATGACAGGGACCGAAAACTGATTATCGTGAAGCCTTCTCTTTAGAATTAAGTGCCACTAAATTCTTTAAACAAATCCGTATACCCTTAGCCTTCATTCACAATAGAGTGATCTTTTTTCTTTCGTTGGAAAAATGATATGAGCAACAAATTAATGTGGAATTTTACATGAAACTTGAAAAAATCGCTAGTGAAAATTATCTACAAATATCTAGTTCAGGCTCTGTAAAGATGTCATATCTATACATATGTTGAATAAAAATGCTATAGAAAAGTTTTTCCCTGAAAAGAGAATATTTTGAATATGTGCTATTTTTTCCTTATTTTATGCAAAAAATTGCATTATAATTTTTTTTCATTGTAATAAAACTTTTAAAATATTTTTATGTATATTTCAATTCAGATGATACTAAATATCAAAAAAAAAACATTGATTCATACGTTTTTTTTCTTCAAAATCATGCTTCCGAACCTAGTCGGAAACATTAAGGCTAACTTCGTAGTTTTCTATAGAATAGTTTAAATTTTGTTTCTAACTTACTTAGACTTAAATTATAAATATTTTAATATTAGGCTGTCAAAGTCTTAGAACCAGCTCTAGCATTCTGTTATCGGAAACGGAACTATAATGTTTGTTTACATTAATATTTTACGTAACATGGCCATGAAAAGATCTTCCAACAGGCAAGATGAATCTTATAACGAAAATAAATATCGGTGCATCTAGGATATTTCAGAATTCTGTGAAACGATTAAAATTTATGTATGCGAAATATTACGCGGGTGGAGATTCCCAAGGGTACTTTTACGTACGAAACAATTATTGTTGTAACAGTGCTGTAGAATCGGAGAGTATTGGTCACATCCATAAGCAAGTAGGTTCACGTTTGCGAAAGCTGAGAACTAAAATAAAGATATTTCTGTATAAGGAAGGTTAAGCAGGCTCCAAAACTATGAAGGCATAGCTATTCGGTCCAACGTAGGCAATTTACGATCTATGCAGCGAAATATCATAGCTGCGTTGTTTTACTGTGCTTCGAATTAAAAAAACAAACAATGCTTCATAATGTCCTATAGGAAAGGGTAGTTGTGTATATTATTTATTTGAAGCTAAGAACTCTATTTTCATATACAAATAACGTATCATAGCAAAATAATTATTATTTTTACTTGGGAAAAGATACTCTTTTTTAAAAAAATCGTTTCTGAATACTTTTTGTGAGCTTACTCGCGTAAATATTGTTATTGTATGTCTTAACACTGCAAGATACTTTTTTGAATATATTATAAGAAACAAAATTTTATGTATTATATAAATAGAAAATGAATTTAACATATTTTAATATAATATTCTATAACTATTCAGAAGGTGTACTTTTAAAATTAATTTATAACAATTTATTTCTCTATGAAAGGTCATAATTTACAACATTTTTCTTTCATGATTATTATTTTATTATTTTTGATCTTTAATTTAACTTTTGGAAAACCCACTTCTTTTTTTCTTACATTCTTTTAGGCTAAACGTTTCTTTTAATATGAAAAATTCAATAACTTTTGTTTTAATGTATGCATGTTTTTCTAAGCACTTTTTGTTTAGTTAAAGGGATAAACTGAATTAATGAATTCCGAATAAATTTAGATTGAATTATTTAGTATAAAGAAAAAAACTTCAATTTTGAAATAATCATATTGATGTGTAGTACGTTTTTTGAAAAATTACTTATAGTATTACTATTTTTGGAAACAATATCGATTTAGAATTTTTGAAATACTTTTCTAAGCAAATCTTACATGAACAGGTAAAATAAATTCAAGACATATATAAAAAATAAGTTTTGATTATATTTTTTGAAACCAATGATAAATATACTGTACTAAACTTATCCGAAACGTGATAATCTACATTTATTTTCTGATGTAGAGAAAAATGATTTATACTTTGAAAGATAATGATTAATATTATCTTATTTTAACGTAAAATGTGTGGTACAGAAATTATTGTTATTTTTACAACTGAAAAGAAACTGCTTTTCACACAAAAAGATTTTAAAAACACACTGATATTTTACCTTTCTACGTGAGCATTATTATTTTATATTTTGTCATTTTAGAAAAAAATTGTAATCACTATTTTGTTTGCTAAGATTTTTTTAAACTTTTTCTTATGATTTCTTTATATTTAATTATTTTCCTGCTTATATATATTATTTTTAGTGTTTGCTTACAATTTTTGTTATTAAAAGCTTTTTTTTTAAATTCCTCATTTGTGTTTTTCGTTCTATAAGATTTAAAGAGAGCATTAATACAATAATGAATAATAAGTTAATGTATTTTTTTTGCATCGAAAATAGATATAACAATCTAAGTCAGAGACTATATTATTTAAGGTTATCAGTTTTTGTACTTAATAAAATTTTAACGTCTATAAAGAATTTTGCAAAACATATGAAAATAACCAGTTCATTATTTCAATTACGAATATGACGATGTGAATTTCTCTTTTCGTAGTTTTTTAGCTAATGAACTACCGATTAATATTTTGATCTGATATAAAAGCATAAAATTCTAGTATTTTTGTCATGTAATATATTAATTTCATAGACTATTAATACAGTTTCTAATTGTCATAAGGTATCGATCTACCGATACGATTTTCCACGAGAAAGAATAACTTTTAGGAAATTCATGCACTTCAAGACACGCTCATTCTTGATCCTATGACCCAATGAATCCTATCTTCCTGTTTTCTGAATCTTTACCATTGCAAAAAATTTGCATTAAATGGTATTTTTTTATGAGACTCCTAATGGTTCAGTAAGTTCATTTTGAGATATATCTTCATGAAGCAGTGATTTTAAATCTTTGTGTCTTATCTTCAGTAAAACGCTGCTACATTCTAGATCACGAACAACAAAATCTTCAACTATTAAACGTCGAAATCTAAGTTAGCCAGTATCTATCGATACCATTTCATCCACGAGAACAGATCGGATTGATTGATATGCTTTTGCAGCATTTTTCACTTCGTGAAATTTGTATCGATTGCAGCGACGAATAAATGACTAATCGCATGACATCGGTATCCAAATTTCAACAATATTTGCTTCCTAGCTTCTGGCTCGGTTTATTAACTGTAAAATTGATCCTATGAGTATTACGTAAGACAAACGCAGTGAACTGATTGGTATGCTATTTCACGGGGGAAGTCACTCAAAAATTGCTAAACAATTCTTTTTACTACACCAAACACACACATAAATAAATGTATATATATATATATATGTGTGTGTGTGTGTGTGTGTGTGTGTGTGTATGTATAGATATGTATATGTATGTTTTAATGTACACAAAAGTGTATGTAGAAAAGAAGAAATCTTATTTTACAAATTTATTTAACAATATTAGCCATGTTTATACTTTTAAAAAATAAATCCCCTTAACATTTGCACGATCGGTCTAGTGGAGGGCTGTCAATATTGGTAAGAAGACTAATTTTACTTAATTACCCTAAGACAAACGTATGATTTGGGAAAGAAAAACTGAAAACATTCCGTGAAATTTGGCTTATTTATCTTGCAAATTGGTAAGATTAAAATGATTTTATAACCTTTTACCAGAAATAGATTTTATCATTTTTCTAATAAACAGAAGAAAAATGTGTATTGCTATTAATATTTATATTTTTAAGCCACTCAAAACTGTTAACATATTGCAAAATAAATTTTAGCACTTTTAGTATACTAGTTTTATTTGTTATAGTTTCATTTTGGTAGAATTTCTGTTCTTCCTAAAAATAGAAATAAGAAATTAATGTAGCATCTGTTGAAGTTACAAAATGTGATGTCTGACGATACAGTGATATTTTTCTGAGTAGCGAGAAATTAATACTCTTCGATAAACATACATTCATTATTAGTTGATGTTCGCTCATCAGTTGTTAAACAAATGCTTCCTTCTGAACTCAAATATTTTTAAGAGAATCATTTTTTTTCTTCGAATTCTGCTGTATCATTGCGTTATAAAGAATCCTAAAACTTTAATTCTCAGCTATGGTAAAGGCTTTTAATTACAAGAAAATTAAATTCAATAGGTTTTTGTCTACTTCGTTTCTTCATATTAGTGAATTTCTTTAACCATTGGGAAGAAAAGACTGCAAAGAGACTGCTAGAAAAAATAGAGAAAAGACAGCTTTTTACATTGCTCTGTAAGGGATGGGATTTATCTGACGATGATTCCAGGCAAATCTGGATTTGATTGAGTAAGTATTTCAGCGCAAATGGGGGTGTCTTAACTTTATCAGAAAAAAAAACGTTATTACATTTGGGTGTCATATAATATGAGAACACGGGTGTTTATTAACTGTAGGATGCCTTTCAGCTAATGTTTTTTGATATTTCATACGATGGTGCGATAAGTATTCATCTGATCATAAAGATCGCAACTAAAGTATTTCTTAACACCGTCAACAACTGTAAAGTATGACTATGTAGAACTAGTTAGTAGTCATTTGGTAATATTTATATTTCCTACGAATATTGTGACAGAAGTAAAGATAATTCCAAGCTAAAGGATACAAGTATGAAAGTGTTAGCATATTAGCAATTAGGAACGAATTTTCAGATTAAATATTAATTTACTAATTCTAAATATAATTTCTACAGTCTATAAAATTCTTCATTACTTTTGGCCTATGCATAGTGCACCTATTCAGTTACTTAAAATTATAAATGAAATTCTTATTACAATTTATTAGTTCTAAACAGATTTTTTTTTGGTTATAATTAATCTTAATTTTGCTTAATCATTCATAATTAAAATTATTGTTAAAACACTTAAAACTGTCAACAAAATAGTCTTGTGGCTTAGGCACCCAACTGAATCCCTATCAAAAAGTAATTAAACTCTGCACAAGAAGACTAGACACACGTTGTAACAATAACAATAATCAGCTAAAAATATTTTAAAAGGAAGTTTAAATGAAAAAGAAAAAAAAAAAAAAAAACATAAGCTGTCAACTTGATCACCTAAAATAATGATAAAGAAGAAGAAAGATTGAAGTGGCGGAGAAAACCAAGTAACTTCCTCGGCGATTCATATCTCATTGTTTGCTTTCCAGTGCTACCTTAAATAGAGGTAGTAGTGGATTTATTCTCACTCCGTCGTCAGTCCGTTTCAGCTGGCTTGCTTTTCCAGAATGGCCGGTTCTTTCTTACAATGGTAGAGTGATGGCAAGCTTAAATAGTGAGCAAACAGAAGTCGCCACAATCTCTAGAAGTAATGAAAGTTTTGTGCCTTTTATTGCAAACTGCCCTTTATAGTAAAAATAACTCGAGTCAAAAACCAACGTTTTTAAATGGTGGCAAAGTTTATTAAATTTTTTTTATTGAAATATTAGTTAAAACTTTGTATAAAACCTCATATTGTCTCGTCTTTAAGATCACCCTCTCTGCGTAATTCAATATATCTTTTATAGATGGTGCCACGTTACGACACAAACTACGTTATTAAACAAATTATTGTAATATTAGTTAAAACGCCGCAAATGTCTAAATATTGCATTGTTAGACGAGTAAGAACGATTCCCAAAGTTTTAGAGCTCTAGCTTGATGGGAAGTTGGTTAAATTAACGATCGAAAATTTGATTACACACACACACACACCAAGTGAAATACAGAAAAACGTTGTAATAACTTTCTTGATATAGTTATTAAACTAATACCACTCAATATTTCTACAAAATCTTTTTACACCCCATCCCTTCGAATGAATGTTTTGTTTCTTCAAAAGAGCGAGTATGTTGTTGTATACTTCACAGTTCCTAAAATTGAAAATCATGAACATAAGTGGACTGAAAAAAGGCTAAGGTATTCTGCAACTTAATTGGCTGAAAAAACTCTTTGACACTTTATTAAAAAAAAAAAAGGAAAAAACTCACAACAATAAAATATTTCCGCTAAAGAAATAATTCAGAATCTACTAATAAGTTATTGATTCTTAAAAGAAATGAACTGTAATCGGATCTCATCAGGTTTATGATCTCAAATATCTGTAAAATTTACTCGCGTGAAATAACTAAGAAAAATTGATTAAAATAATTAAAATACTTCAAAATTGCATTACATTTTTTTTTCAAAAGTGCATAGTCAAAAACTTTCATGACATCGTTATTGTTACTGAATTATTGTTACGGACAACAAGCGCAAATATAGCTAAATCCTCAAACTAGTCAGAAGAAACATGAAATTATATATTCCATTATATATTAAGAATACACACAATGTCTTGAAAAGTTGATAGTTGACATCTAAAAATTATTAAAATCCGCAAAATGACTTAAAATATTTTTAAAAGCGTGAAATCGATTTAAAAATTAAAATAGAAGCAAATTTACCCAATTAACATAAATTTATATTTAAAAATCCGTTTGCATACACAAAGTAGATATATCTGTGAATCATAAACTTATGCATTGTACTGTATTGCAGACTATTAATATAGATGACTTGTTTTCAGGACATCAGATTTATTTGCGCACATCTTTTCAAACATAAATTACATCACAATTTTCACAAGCACAATTTTTCACCGTTCGTTTTTACCTCTTGGAGCCAAACTCAATTCTATTTTCTTGTTCGTTGCCAGTAACTTTTCTAAAAATCAAAATATGATCTGCTGTTGCCAATAGCATAATTTTATTTCTTTGTAAAAACTTTAAATATTTAAAAAAAAATATAGCTCAATAAAGAATATTGAAAAAAGTATCACTTAAAGTTTAAATCGTTTTCTTTTAAATTTTGAATATATAATATTTTTAAAAAAAGTATCACTTCATGTTTAAATCATTTGCTTTTAAAAAATTGAATATATCACAACCTCTCCCCCCTCCGAAATAAACTTTAATAAATTTTTTAAATAAAATGTTCTTGAAATTTAATTTGAGCACTTTTTTTAATACTGTAAATAACATAAATAGAATATGAACTGAAAATCACAATATAATTCTAAATGCTATTTTTTTATATTTTTAATTCCACTAGGTATTGAATGGCACTATTAGTCTGCAGCAGATGCCACGAATTAAAACCCTTTTATAAAAATCTATACCAAAAGTTGTAATATAAAATAGAATACATAATAATAGTAATATCTATAATTATCACATAAGACAAAGCAATAATTTATAATGAAAAAAATACTAAAACAAATATGACATTAGAAAGCCCAAATGTTTCACTGGTATGCAACTTTTGAAAATGTACAATGAATATGTATTACATACAATTTGTAGTGAAGAAAGTTGTAAAAATAATACAAATAATAAGCCAAATTGTAAAAGAGTAAAGGCCAATACTCAAAGTCTGAAAGTATATTATTTTAAATACAATTTCTCTACTCAAGCCATGGAGTGAGACTTAAAGTATCTGCATGTTTATGACTCTTGCCACTGCCAGGAACTTCCGTATATGTATAAGACTGTAAAGTCATTGCCCCTCTCATAAGTTGGGGATTCAATTTTATTTTATTTTTAAGCCAAACTAAAATATTATGGTCCATCATGGTGAATTTATTTGGCCCATCCAAATAACATTGTAGTTTCTTCACAGCAATTTCTTTGGCATCGCACTCTTTCTCTGTAACAGAATATCGCTTCTCAGTTCCTGAAAATTTCTTTCTGAAAATATCAGAAAAGATACACTTTTTCTCAAAGGAAATTCTCTTTTTCTTACAATTCAATTCATTATCTTCACATTTACTAGTCTCATATACTTTGTCATTATCGATAGTTACACTTTCATCAGATTTGGGGAAGTTTACGAAATATTTTGAACAAATTTTCTTAGAAGAATGCATTTTTTTACAGCATTTTTTCTTTTTGAATAATAAGTGTTATCTTGATTATTTCCTTCACCTGAACTTGATGTTTCAGATCTAGCAAAAGAGACATTCTGATCTACCTTACTGTTCAGTTCAGGATTTTCATTCATTTCACCAAAATAATCTTCACTCAGTAATCATTCAAAAAAAATCTTCATGCTGATTATGATTTTCTGGAATTTGTTCAATATTTTCAATTCTGTTTTCAGGTTTCAACATTTTCTGCTTGGTCAATTACTGGTGGGACTGCACGTAGTTATTTACAGAATTCCTTCAAATTAACTTTGATTAATTCTTTGATTGCAAAATTTTCACTAGATCGTGGTAAAATCTCTTTATCAATTTTGGAATCGGGAATTTCTTCTTTAGGATTAAAACGTAGTACAACATCATAAATTTCAATTTTCACAGGTTAATCAGATAACTGTATGGAATTTCCGGGTGGTATACCTACAGCTCTTGCTTTCAGTTCCAGTTTTTCCAGCTCAAAGGCTCTAACACGTGCTCTCTCTTCCATTCTTTTTGTCCTTTCCTGTTCTTCTTTTTCCAGTTTTTCCTTCCTCCCTCGTTCTTCTTTTTTCAGTGTTTCCTTTCTTTCCCATTTTTCTTTAATGACACCAAGTAATCCAAGTATAAATTCCACATCATAATCGGGACTTTCAACAATCAGTTTATATAGTTGAAAATTTTTTTAATTCAGGTTTTACGTTTATACCCAATTCTTTAGCTAACACTTGTAAATCCTGTTTCCTACTTCTAGCTAAGAATGTCATGTTTAAGAACCTTAACTGCAAATTTAAAATGTTCTCTATCACAAATTGTGCTTATATCAAGAACTACAATTTTAATGAACTGAATTATCAATTCTCAAACAGACAATCCAGCTTTTGTGTCTTAAAATGCTCTAAATACAATTATATTCAAGAATACTCAATAAGAAAAACCAAAATAAATAATTCAAAATATCTTAAATATACATCAAGTAGTATTAATACTGAAAATAAAAAATCACAATAACCTGCAAAAAACTCGCCAATGTTTCACCCAGTCAGTAATAAACTCGGTTGAATCGAAGTTTGTGAGGGCCTGGCACGCTTTAACTTTTTTTGGGCGATAAATTGCCAAATTTGGTTACCATACAATTCTTTTCTGGTAACCCTACTGAATCTATAAAAAGGGGGTTCGACTCTTTGTTTACCCTTACAATAATAACGTATGCATGTCCCATTTGGGCGTACGCGGCAAAATCAAACATAAAGTTACTTGAAATCACACAAAACTCAACACTAAGAATGATTACCAATTCTAGATGGTTTACCCGAAATAATGAAATTTATAAAGCAACAAAAATTCCCACCTTTAAAACCTTCATACAAAAAATAGCCAAAAATGTTTTTAACTCTCTTGAAAACACTAACAACATCAACATGATTAATTTAGAAAATTACACCCCTAGATATAATACCAAAAGACCCCGCACTGTACTATTAGACTCCTACAACCCATAATAATAACTTATTTAACTTTAAAACTCAAATTTAAAATTACATTAAACACACTAACGAATACAGCATACTTCAGTAGCCGCATACACCCAACCTTGAAACACACCCACACTTAAACACAGCAGTCAGGGACAGCCAATAGGGAAGCTCCCCTCCAAGCAACATCTACCAATAGGAGAACTCGCTTCTCTTGCTCCCTCTGACCAAAATCCTATACCTTCAAGCCACCACTATTACCGGACCCCCAGCTCGACCAATTAGAAAGCTCCCTCTGACGCACACCAGTCAGAATGTTTTAATTCAACCAAAAGCCAAGTTTTGCATTATTTTTTCGACCCGAGCTTGAAGGCCGCTCCGCGGCCTATGTGCTCGACAAAATTTCCCAGCGTATTCCCAGCGTTTACCCTTTTTACGCTGGATTGGATACAAACGTTGTTGATCGCAGAGGTACCGCGATTTTTGAAAATCCGTTGAACATTCAAAATGTTAACGGCCAGTGAAACGTTTAAAATGTTTTTTTTTCCGGATGGTAAAAGAAAATCTGCAATTGAATTTTCCATGGGTTCTTTTGGAAACTGTTTTTTTCCCATAAAATTGGTTTTCTACAGGAGTGATCGGCTGAACAGCGTCCGTTGGAAGCCTTGAAATTGGATCGTTTTGTATCATTTTCGTTCCTCCGAAAGGGTAGAAAATCTGCGTTTGGGTAGATTTAGATATTTAAAAGTTGTTGTTTAATCCGATTACGATTGGAATGGTGAACGTGGTTTGCAGACTTTCGTCCGACGAAAATGTATCGTTTTGATTAGTTTTCCCAAAAGGGAGAAAATTAGCGTTCAGAAAGGAATAGAATTTAACGTTTTTCAAGCAGTTCGTTGAATATTAGAGAATCAACTACTGTTTTCATGCTCGAGGGTGCAGATTTATCTTCTGAATAAGGTCAGTGAATTTTATCCATTCGTTTTCTCGGTGTTTCCTCTTTTTTTATGTTATGTATTTTTACTTTTATTCCTTGTAACTGAAATTCCAAATGCGTTGTTTTGTCTTCTAGACACGACGATTTTCGCATTTTTTTCCCCAATGAATACGCCTGCTTACTTCAGAATTTGCCTTTCAGGCACGACGCCATCTTTTCTCGCTTCTAATTTGAAATACCCGCCTGGGTGTTATTTTGGTACATTTGCCTTCCAGGCACGACGCCATCTTTTTTTCTCTTTTTCGGAAGCTCCGGGTTTGAAATACCCGCTTTCCGCATCCTTTTTTTCAGGAGAAAAAAAAGTTAGGGTTCATTCACCTTCCTTTCCGATTCCCCCCGTTCCTCCCTTACGGAACTTCTTTCCTCCTCATTCCACCCTTTTTCTTCCAAAAAAAAAATCTCCCCACCACAGAAGCCATGTTTTTTACCGTTTCCTTCTTCAAACGATTTTCTAACTTCGCGCTTTGGCGCCATTTTGGCGCCATTTCAAAAAAAATCGCCAAGGGGCACTATCAAAGTTCGATTTTACCATAAACTCTTATATTGACTTTAAGAAATACATAAATTATCTACTACCATAAATAACTCACAAATTTCGTAATGCACAATTTTAATATAAAAATTACAAATCTACAGCGATATGTAAAATAGAATTATACTACGCCTGTTTGGCGAGAATTATAAGCAAAACGTTACCAGTTTGGCATCCCTATATAATTATATTAAGCCTTGTTGGCTAGAAATTAAAACATTACCATAAATAAATTCTTACACATATTGATCAAATACAAAATAATAATTTTAAATATTTTCTTAACAAAAGTAGTTCTTTAAAATTAATCCTAATAGTTGCAATCTTACTCCAACTTTCACCAGTATTAAATAAAAAAACAAATGAAATTAACCACGAATGCGATTAAAATACAAAAAAAATTATCAGTTGATATAATCATATAAACTGTTCTGTTAACAGTAAAAATCGTCTGTTAAATCAAAAGTAATCTCACCTTGTATGTGAATTTAAATAATTTGGATAAATGAACGTTGAAACACTACAGCTTTAAAGAAAACACTCAGAAAAGATGACACTAATTCTTGAATAAACAAAGCAGTATATGATGTCAGCATAGCACAGAAAACCGTCCGCAGAAGAAGAAAAAAATGGCGCTTGAAATCGAAGAACTTTCACAACTAAATAATCCTTCGCGCAAAAGGAAAAAACAAATTCGGCATCAGGTAATTTTTACTTTGCAACCTCTTCATGGAATTCCAAATTTCTTCTTTTTTTTTTCAATTTAGCAACTCAGAAGACAAGCATTATTTGATTGAGCTACGCAGTCCAAATCTTGTGAAGACCAGCACTACCGCCATTCGAATAAGCACATCTGAATTTCAACTATCTTTGGTGGAACCTCCAAATAATAGTCTGTACTGTATTGAAGACTATTAATAAAGATTACTTGTTTTCAGGACATCACATTTATTTGCGCACATCTTTTCAAACTTAAATTACATTCACAATTTTCAAAAGCACAATTTTTTCACCGTTCGTGTTTACCTCTTGGAGCCAAACTCAATTCTATTTTTTTGTTCGTTGCCAGTAACTTTTCTAAAAATCAAAATACGATCTGCTGTTGTCAATAGCATAATTTTATTTCTTTGTAAAAACTTTAAACATTTAAAACAAATATATCTTAATAAAAAATATTGAAAAAAGTATCTCTTTAAGTTTAAATCGTTTTCTTTTAAAAATTGAAGGTATAATATTTTTAAAAAAGTATCACTTCAAGTTTAAATCATTAGTTTTTAAAAAATTGAATATTCACATCGTGTATGCGAGAGAGATCCATAATAATCTGCAACTAATTGCAACAATTGGTATCAGAACTAAATGTACACTTTTGTTTTTAATACTTCATAGAACTCTTAAAGATTTGGAATATAATATAAAGTATGTGCTTAACCTTTCACATCTAATTTGTTACATGTTATAGAGTGAATTATTTTTCTATAAATATATTAAATACATTTTTTTTGCTTGAAATTTCATTAACAGTTCGAAGCAATATAACTTAAATATTTGACAATTATAAAGTTGTTCATCTATTACTGACCTTAAAGTAAAATAATCATAATAAAAGTTACTTTGCTTTTTTCAAAACATTCCAGTCTGTTATTTCTGCATTTTGATATTATAATCATTTCATTTAAGTTAAGTTAAGATTTTTAAGTTTGATTATTTGGGAGTGGATTTTGACAGTAAACCGAACTGGGAGTAACATTTTAAATCATTTTCAAGTGCTTTTTGTGGCAGCGGTAGCCTAGTGGTCATAGCTTCGGATTCGGTGCCAGCGGATTTCGTTCAATCGCAGGTTCCATAATTGACCACTTAAGATCTGCTGTGTAGCCGAGGCTTATGTACGTTAAATCTGTAGGGACCCAAAGTCCTCCCATTGGCTTGGTGTGGTATTTAGGAGAGGGAGTGCCAGTTCAGGTATCTTCCTCGTCACTTGAACGAGGTTCACAATTACGAGGTTCGTCGGCATTAGCCGTCATGTTGCTTCTAGTGCGACGTTAATAAGAACTAAACTAAACTAAATTCAAGTGTTTTCTAAGAAGAACGACAGTTCTGAAGCATTTAACTGGATACCTATAGGAATGTGGCAGCACATTAAATACTGAGTGTAAAACTTTTATCCTGCCTTGAATTATTTACTACTATTGTGACATTGGGCTATTCGCGGTTTCTCTTCACTAACCTTGGGGACTTTCAATTGAGATTGATTGCTTTCGCTAAACAACCTTTGCCCAACCAAAAATGAAACGTGATGAAGAACATTAATATGTAAAGCAGTTAGGAATGAAGTGAAGCAGTTGAATTGAGAATTATATAAACTCCATCTTAAGGAGTAGAGTATCTGAAGGAGGATCAGAGAGGCGTTGTAGTGAGAGGAGGTGGAATCTAAGTGTTATATAAGAGGAAGGCGGAGTTACAGATTAGTATTGAGATGCGAGTAAAGGTTACTCGGAAAAGGGCTTCGATATAGTATTTTCTGCAGTTGTTCCAGATTCGGAGTTGCAGTTGATAAAATATATTGGTAAGAGGCTGTTAGATTATTATTGGTGGGTTGAATTAAAGTGATAAAAATTTAACCTGGAGAGCATAATTATTGATGTCATAGTAAATATATACTAATAAATTGTGAAAGTTGTTTTGGTGGTTCTGTAGTTATTGGTGTCGTAGTATTTAATATTTGAAATTAGTGATGGCACAAGATAACGCCCGGAACGATCGGGTGTTACACTATGAACCACCTATTAAGGCAAAATCGATCTCTGAGGCTCATTACTGGAGCTGTTAAATCAACACAAATGGTTGCTTTGCTTTTATTGGTAAACAGTAAGCCCATTAAAATTATCATTGATAAAGGGCTATGATTATTTATGAGGAATTAATTAGATCTGGAAATGTCATTACTGGATTAATTAGCCAACTATATTAAAAATCTTAAGATTCAAAACAGTTTTGTTCAGTTTGCTTGGAATATCTGACGGGAGTTTGAACTGCCAGGTGTTATTCAGGAGATTACAAAGCATCAAATCTACTTGATATTGAACGGATTGAAATAAATTTGTGTTTCCAGTTGAATTATTTCAGAGGATCAACTCTACAGAAGTTTTGAAATATTTTGCTCTAGAAACGATTGACACTAGATACCCAGAATCTGTGTGATTGAATGTATATAAGGATAACACTCCTTTTATTGCAATTTCACAACTGAAAGTTCTAGGGTCTTTTCTATCTCATTCCCCTTCTACGCTTATGCAGGAAAATATAGAATGCCTCTTGATGGAGAAGTGGAGGCTATGTAAAAATTGCTCTGAAATATTTATTGTGTTTTGAGAATAAATGTGATAGTTTGACTTAATCTGTGTTTCCCATGGTGAAATTCAGATCATTAGTTTAATTAGCCCACCCACATCAGAGTACATCCCCCAGTGTCTGAACTGCAGTATTTGAGGGAGCTATTCTTCAATGCTTCAATGAATACCTGACCACAGTGGTATTTTTAGAAAGAGAAAGCCACAACTTCTAGGCTACTTCAAACGAGATTCTCGGCACTTTCATTCCATTCAAAAAGGCTGTATATCACGCATTTAATGGATACAAGTTCTTAATTTCTAAATCAAGACAGGATAAAGTTAAAACATTGGAAAGTTTAAAATCTCTTGGCAATTCCAAGCAGTCCTTGACAGCAAGTTGTCATTTAATTCGGTCCATCTCCATCCTCTTGTAGTCTTTACAAGCCCTGGCTGCATCTTTGTAATTCGACAGATTCAATGACTAGAGACTACCTTAGACATTGTGCATCACTTCGATTGGAATCAGAAACGGTGGTTTACTGGCATGCCTGAGAAATTTGGAGGCAAGGACTTTGATTCCTTCTTTATTTTATCTAGGTTTTATAGTTTTATTTGTATCTGCCTTGCAATTGGAATTAACAATACAATTAATGAATTATAGTTTTATATTATTGGCTTAAAATTTCTCTAATGCAATATTTTCACGAACCACCGATAAAAACCCTTGTTATGAGTTAGTAATTCACTTTATCGAAAGTATGACTTCAGTTCTTAACTTTAAATTTTAAGAAATTGTATAATAATTTTAAAATGAAAAGCGAAGACAGTTTAATTTTTCACTTTCATTTCAAATACAGTTTATAAAATTCCTTCTTGATTTTACTAGATACTTATGTTAAGAACACAATGTGAAAAAAAATTTAACATGAATATAGTAAAAAAGAAAAATTATAATAAAGATCTGAATAGAGAAATATATTTTTTTGATTAATGTACTTTACCAATTTTTCTAAATTCTCGAGCAAGACAATGAGTTATGTTTTACATGACCAACAATATGACAGATAAAAAAATAGATAAATAAAAGATAAAAAAAAAGTTGAGAAAGATTAAAATTATTTTACGCAATGTAATTTAAATGTACCAAATCAGTTTTAAAAATCGTCTGCTCCTAATATCACAGCAGTTTGCTTATTTATATCAATCATTAAAAATACGTATGCATCATTACAATTAAATAATAGAAACATATTCATCATTACAGAACTACTTTAAAATAATTAAAATTTTGTTTATATTAATAATTATAACTCTTGTTTTAAAATAATTATAATGTTTTTAACATTATCGTTTTTGACTCGGGATCGATGCTTTTAAATATAAAGAAATTTCTGAAATTCTATGGAAAAGTGAAAATATTTATAAAAATAATATAGAAACAATATATTTATACATATTTTTAAGATATCTACTATAAATTACAATACATGGAGAATAACATTTGATTCCCAAATAAAAACATAGGGCACATCGATGAAACTTGAGAAAAAATTTATTTAGAATGTTTATTACTATTATTAAAAACTCAGTCAAAATTAATATCAGAATATTTTGATATGGAAACAAAATAAACTACAAAAGAGACCTATTAGTTTGTGTAGAAGTTATAAAATTATTACATAGTATTTATTAAGATAAGCCACAAGTTGTTTGTTGAAACGTTACTCTCGAAAAAAGCAAGGGCCCGGTTTTATATTATTCGTCTTTAGTCGTAGATTTCAGTTGCACAGTTTGAAAATAACGTCTTTTATTATGGAAAATTTGTCTTGCCTACATTAGATTTTCTTACATTCTGCATGCAAATTTTGTACAGATGCAAACATGGCTTTTTGTTAGTTCGTCAGTAAAAATTTAAGCGTAACAGACCTGAAGCTATATTTATATTTTTGTCATGAATTCTGTCTTAATAATAAATTCTTTTTTCTCCTATTAGTTTTGTTGCAAAATAGAGTCTCACAATACTCTAGTATGCAATTGAAAATTTTTCTTACTGAATATATTCAAAAGAATAAATGTTGCTTTAAGAAAAACCTCCCCCCAATATAACACTTTTCTAACTTATTTAATTGATGTATGGAAAACAAAATTATCTTTCTAAGATCATGTTAATAAGCATTCCACTTATCAGGACAATTAAATTTCCATTTCCCGAAAAAATAAGTAAATTGCAATAATTTGTCTTCTCAAGTGAACACTATTTTGCTAAAGCTAGGATTTGTTCCTGTCCATCAATATCTAGTTAAATATTCAAAATCATTAAACTAATACACAGTATTGCAGATAATTGTGTTACAAAATTAATGTTAATACATTCCTTAAAACAATTCTGTAGTTCTGAATATGCTATCGATGCTTATCTTAAAGCATTTTCACTTCTTATGATGGCAAAACTTTGTCTTTTTCCTCTGTATACATACATATATATATATATATATATTACTGTCAAAATCTTCTGGTATTTACTTTGAGAGATATACTACTCATTCCAGATGAAAACAACGCTCAAATATCTCCTTTCTGATATTCAATTAATTTACTTAACTAGCTACAACAGTTAACTAACTAGTCAATTGAAAAATCCACGGCCTACCATTGTAAAACACATTTTTTTGGCAAAATTAAAATTTTTTTTCAACATAATTCTCTTCAAGGGTGATACACTGATTATAGCGACCCTCCAACTTTTCGATACTATTTTTGTAGTACGATTTGTCCTTTGCTTCAAAATAGGCCTCAGTTTCGGCGACCACCTCTTCATTCGACGAAAATTTCTTCCCAGCGAGCATTCTTTTGAGATCTGAGAACAGGAAATTGTCGCTGAGGGCCAGATCTGGAGAATACGGTGGATAAGGAAGCAATTTGAAGCCCAATTCATGGATTTTTGCCATCTCTTTCACTGACTTGTGACACGGTGCCTTGTCTTGGTGAAGCAGCCCTTTCTCTTTCTTCAAATGCGGCCGTTTTTCAGCGATTTCGTCCTTCAAACGGCCCAATAACACTATGTAATAGACGCTGTTGATGGCCCTTCCTTTTTCAAGGTAGTCAATGAAAATTATTCCATGCACATCCCAAAATACAGATGCCATAACCTTGCCAGCCGACTGTTCCCACGCTTTCGAGCGGGTTCATCGTGGGCAGTCCACTCGGATGACTATCGATTGGACTTCGGAGTGAAATGATGGAGCCATGTTTCCTCCATTGTCCCATATCGACGCAAAAACTCGGGATTATTACGCTTGATCATCTTCAAATACTGCTCCGAATCAACTCGTCGTTGTTTTTGGTCAAAAGTGAGCTCGCACGGCACCCACTTGGCTCAGAACTTTCTCATACCCAAATATTCGTGAATGATATGATGTGCACGTTCAGTTGATATCTTTAGAGTGTCTGCTATTTCTTTCAAATTGAATTTACGGTCATTCAAAATTTTTGGGGATTTTTTTAATGTTTTCGTCGGTAACAACCTCTTTTGGGCGTCCACTGTCTTTGGTGCTCATTTCACCACGTCTAAACTTAGCATACCAATCCTTGATGGTTGATTTTACTGGAGCAGTGTCCGGATACTCAGCATCTAGCCAAGTTTTTGCTTCAACTGTATTTTTTCCCTTTAAAAAGCAATATTTTATCAACACACGAAATTCCTTTTTATCCATTTTTTTCACAATAACAAAAGTTGCTTAACTCAAAATGCTATAATTCTCAAACTAATGATCCGAAAGCTGTCAAATTTTACACGCATCTTTTGAGGGTTAGGGCTATCTAAAAAACATATGGATTTAATTCTAGTAGCGCCATCTATGTCTCAGGCCGGGGACTATTCAATTGATCTATTAGTTAACAGTTAACTAGTTATAATTGGAAATCTAACTATAGTTGAAATGACTAGAAGACGTTTCCTTTTTAATATTAAGAATTTCGAGGTTTGAGACATAATTTTAAAAAAAATTTAAAAATTTATATTTCTTAATTTATTATAATTTTCTAAACTATGTAGACCAGCAAAATATTTTTAAAAGATTTTAAAAACAATACGAGCTTAAGAAAGCTGTTGGAGTTGATATCTCAAAAACTACGCAGTCACATTTCGCTTCTCCTTCAAAGAGGCGGTATCTTGGTGGTCATGGTCTCGGACTCGCAGCTTGTGATTTACTTTGAGTCGTGTGTTCGATCTTTGATACTACTAAATACTCTCCACGTAGCCAGGGCTGGTGCAAGATAATATGACGAGGCTCAAAGTCCTTCCTATTGGGGTGAGGGGCATCTCTGGTGTTGTCCTCGTCTCTTGGCCGTGGTTAAAAATACGAGATTCGACACCAATAGCTCTCATGTAGCTTCAATCTTCAAGTGCGAAGTTAATAAAACCAAACGAATCCCCAAGGAGAAAAAATAGCTTACATTTGCTTAAGACAACGATACTCTTATACCAACAGAAAAATATGTAGTTAACATTTTCTTACACTTCCTCATTTAATTATTTAGCGAGAGATGGCTAAGAGAAAAATTTCTGTGTATTAAATGGAAACAAGATTACTTTAAAAATAAAAATAATTTAAGTTTCTCAACTCTATTCATTCAATAATCCTCATATTTTTAAAATTATTTTTGGTTTTCCAGTGCAAAATACATTGACTGAAGGCAAATGATTCTCATATTTATTATTAATATCATTTTTTATAATATCTTTACAGCAACCAGTTATACAAAACGTCATTTGTAAAAGAAATTATGTGATAATATTTGAAACAAAAATGGCATTTTTACTTAAAAGCAAATTGGTTCGTTGAATTTTCATTTGAAATAGACAAAATTGTAATGCTCGATTACACAGTTATCGTTTTAACGAAAATCATAATGATATCGAACATTCTGAAGAAGATTTTGTGAAAAAAAGTATGCATGGTTATTAGACAGCGATGAGATACTGAAGAGCAGAATGCCTTTAAGAATAAGTTTGAGAAAGAAAAATCCAAACTGTTAGAGTTAAATAGAGGTTGAAATAGACGAACAGAGAAAAGAACGAGAGATAAAGGGGGGAAAGGAAGATTTGAGGAGCCTGGGTGAATTTAAAGAAGGAAATAGAAAGAAAGAAAAAGAACAACGACAACGTCACGAATTATGGAAGGGTATAAAAGAACGGAAATTCTAAAGTAAAATGAAGCACTTGTACGGGATATCGAAGAATAGAATATTGCTGTTGGAGAAAAAGAGGAATCAGAATTGGGAAAGAAGGGACAAATTAAATAAATGGAAAATGATATTTCTAATATGTCAAATAAATTTTAAAAAATAAACGAAACATAATAACTAACTAAAGAAAAAGAAGAAAATGAGGACATATTTAAAGTCATAAGGGTTCGAAATATCATTATTGGAGAAAAAACGGAAACATTGCTCACGTTACAGAATCATTTACAGAGTAAATTGTAGGACGAGTCTAGCTTAGCGAGTGAAGCAGACAAATTAAATCATAGGGAAGTGATTATTCAAGAAGAAAAGAGATAATAAAAAAAGTATTATTTCAAGAACAGATTGGAAACTTGTAGAAAGAAGATAAAATTAATATTGAAATAGATGATAATGAATAAACGCAAGTGAAAAAGAAGCAACCATCAACTAACAATATTTGATAGATGCTGTGAAAAGCGATAACATGAATTGTGAGGAAAGGGCGGAGGTGGGGGGGGGGGCGACAACACAAAAAACAAAATTTAAAGAGCGGATCAATAGAAAGAGATAACAGAAGAATTTCTGAATGGAAGAGAGAGTTGTAAAGAGCCGAGTTTCTAGAATGCCTGAGGTCAACTCCTGTTGAATTTTAGGAAGGAAACAAAACCACAGGTGGAGTGTCAACATTATTACCCACTCCTTTACGGTTGAACGGTGGAAGATCCGGCGATTGTAGGGTAACTCTTCCCTTCTGTACACCAATCGAAGGCGTAGCCCTGATGCGGAGTCTTAGTGACGACAAAAAAATTACAGAAATGTTATTTGTAGTGTTTGACTCCATTGGGAATAAAGGAGGGAGGAAATTCCTCAATTTCATAGCAGACTGCGTCGGCAAAAAACATTTCGATGACCGGGAGAATTCTAAGAGATATGAAAACTGAAGAACTTTTCTTATAATATTATTTTTCGGCCAAATAAGAAGTTGATTTGAAAAGAATAGAGAGATATGATAGAAAGATATATATATGATATAATTTAAACAAATGAAATATAGTACCACTACATATATTATTATACTTAGTTTGCAATAATTTTAAATAATATAACATATGATTAAATTAACAAAAGTATTAAAAAGGAATGAGAAATCATTGTTCACTAATTGTAATACCACTTGTTTAAAAACAATGCAAGTATGAAAATTAATTTGAAATTAGTCCTCAATTCTTACGTATAATTTCAAACATTCTTTTTCTCAGAAATGACCTGGAGGTTAAGTTTCCTTTCAGAAACATTGTAAAAATATTTTATGATGGATATTTCTTGTTCATGGGTTGTGAAGAAGTTATTATTAGCAAACACTTTGTGACATAATCTTTCCCAAAGGGTTTCCACGGGGTTCAACTGTGGACTTTGAATTAGATATGGTAGAACGTTAATTTTTTTTCAAACCATCCCTTGGTGAATTTAGATGCATGGTAAGAAACATTATCGTGTGGAAAATTTTCAATTAGCACCGCCTAATAAAAGCTCAAGCAGTATCAGAGGACTTTAGAGCATAGTTTGATATTGTCCAAAGGTCCCGAAATTCGGTGTATATCGCACAATACATTATAACTAAAGGCTTCCCAAACCATTTTTGATCACGCTCCTATTTGACAACCGAAACATTATTTCGGTTCCTTCCTCAAATCGTACTATTAGAGTGTAATGCCATCGGAACCATTACTTCTAAATTTTTTTTCAACAAAATTTATAATTTGTTTCCACTCATCATTCAGTAGCATGACATTTTTCAGCCAATTTCTGTCTTTTCCCCCAGGATATTTCAATAACTTCGGTGTGTTTTCAATTTCAATTTTTGAAGCAGAAATGTTTGATTTAAATCTCTTCTAAATTATGACTAGTGAAGCGTTTTTGCTGAAACATTCCAAAATATTACGAATCAAATTATCTTTTTTTTAGTTGAGATTCGCCTTTTATCAATAACAGTCTTTAAGCATTAATTTTATTGTTTAGTAGAATTGCGGAAGGGTCATGTAAATATTCAGACTGTAATAAGATTAACCTTTTATTGAATATGGTAATTATCACGTTACATGGAATTTAGTTTCGATGATAAGCATTATTGTATGTTCATCAATTTAAGAACAATTAGGGCCGCGGTAGCCTAGTGGTCAAGGTCGTGGATAGCGGCTGGCGGTTTTCGTTCAGTCGCGGGTTCGATCCTTGGCCACCAAAGACCCGCCGTGTAGCCGGGGCTGATGCACGTTAAATCTGTTCGGGGCCCAAAGTCCTCCCGTTGGCGTGGTGTGGATGTTAGGAGAGGGGGGTGCCAGCTCAGGTGTCGTCCTCGTCACTTGACCGTGGTTCAAAATTACGAGGTCCGTCGCCAATAGCCCTCGTGTTGCTTCTAGTGCGACGTTAATAAAAACTAAACTAAAAATTAAGAACAATTAGCGGACGGTACGTACTTGTGAGAGATTAGATACTGTGCAGTTACTTTTCATATTTGTGGGCTCTTTAATTTAAACCCGTCCATAACAAACTCGTTTATAGGAATAGACATTTTTATCATAGACGTGTAAAAGGGTAGAACAGAGAGGAAATTAGTGGTGGTTTGTAAAGTGGTAGGAAAGAGAGAAAAAGAAGTGTTCGCATGTTGGCATGTATACATTTCTAAGGGCAAACAAAAGACCTGCCAGACATCTAGAAGTTTCCGGAAAGTGACGATATTCGACCTTCCTTGGCATGAATTATCGAGTGTCAAATAGACTCTGATCTCTAGCCGAGGGAAAATAAAACTAAGTGTAAAATAGAAATAACAGAATGTAAAAAGAAGCTATAAGGTCAGCGCATCATCCATCAAAGAAAGCGTAAATAAAAATAGTATATGTCACAGATACAAACACTTACAATTTAAACCTTAGACGCAAAAAGGTACATTAAAAGACTTTTGACTTTAAACAATTGTACACATAAACACAAACTAATAAAGTGCAGGAAATTGAAATTATCATGCCAAACAACAAGTGAACTGAATAAAAAAAAGAAAACTTTATATATAAAGTTTTACAAAGAACAGATTTAGTGACCCGAGGTGCGCTTTTTTACTAATTATTGTTAAAGTACTTAGTTAAACATAAGAATTAAAGTAAGCGATGAAACATCGAGAAATGGACAATAGTACACTTTCTCGATATTAAAATTAAAGCAAACGACAAGTAATTAAATCGAAAAAATTCAAGTTAAATATAATTAAAATTGAAGCAAATGATAAAAAAAATGTTTAAAGTGATGTGGTACGCCAAAATTGATCCAACTAAAGTAATAACTCATTAGGTGGTTAATTTAAATTGAACACCAACATAATATCTTTATACATAAATGTTATCAATTAAAATCATACATTTAAAACCTTCCAAAAGCTTGCGTCCTTCGACAAAATACTACAGAAAGAATTTAAAAATTCCATAAAATAGGCATGCAAATTTATACTGGAAATAAATTACTATTGATGTAAAGTAACATTGTTGACAATACTTTTCTTCGAATTCAGAGCAAAAGAGATTAATATAGAAAAAGTATTGCACTTTTCTAATGTAAAATGAATATTACAAAAACGCGATTTGAAAATAAATATGTGAACAAAATATTTTAAATTCAGAAATGTAATAATTTATAGTTTCACTTAGTACAGTACTATCCAAATTAATGTACACAAACACAAAAAAATATCATATGAAATGAAGCGCATTTAAACATTATGATACACACAAAAGTTGATGGTGGTTTATATTACTGTGCAAAAATTAAACTTGCCAAGGTAACATCAAAAGGCAATGAATAACATTCAACTTGAGAATGAGACAAAATTATAATAACCAGAAAGAATTTCAATTTTAAAGAGGGAAACTATGATCACGTTCTTATTTCATTTATCCTTCCCAAAATTGTAAATTAAATAAGTATCAATTGAAATTTTACAGAATGAAAAAAAGAACTGGCTTGTCATTGCAAAAGGGTTACGACAAGCAAATCCTAAATGCCCGTGTTTAAAAAAAACTTTTTGAAGCTAAATAAGTGCCACATGATCTATTTGAATTACAAATTTCTGTCCAACTAAACACTGGAAGAATTTATCTAATGAATAAACAAATGTCTAAAAGTCAAGTTCCGTAATTGCATAATCTTTTATAAGGTTCTAAAACTTCTAGTATAATATGCAACTAGAAATAAATTATTACAGGCATCTGGCTTTTCAAAAATAAATCCAATACCGATTTTGATCCATCAACAAACAAATGAAGAGGTATAGCTGGTTCAAAAAATTGTGAGACAGGCATAGTAATTAGGGTTTCTTTATGTTTTTAAAATGAATTCTGACATTTTTCACACCATTTCCAGGGAACAACTTTCTTGAGTAATTTGTTTAAAGGATTTCAAAGACTAGCATAATTTTTAATAATATAATATAATACACATTAATCGAGTCCAAAAATCTTTCAAAATTATTTTACATTTTTTTTAAGATTTTAGTATTTTTATACTTTCAAAACTTTGATCATCTGGATCATTTGACCCGATTTTACTTCTTAATCGAAAAATTTAATTTGATTTTAATCAAAGCTAAATTTACAGTACTCAAGATTTACAGAATGTAAAATTTTCTATTTCCTCAAAATTCTGTTTTTTATCCCCAACTGTATCATTCCTATTCAAATATAATTTTAAAAATTAACATTTTATACATATTTTTAAGAATCAGATTATCACTAATATAAGTTTAGGTATGTGTCTTGTTGTTTACAATAGTAAAAATTTCTCTTCGTTTACATTAAAACATATAAGTAAAAATTGTATTTGATTAATAAATATTACTTTGAGAAAAAGAATTTAATGCTAGCTAAATATATATTATTAAATTTGAAATTGTATATAGAATTTACATATTCACATATGTTTTTCTTAAATACTGTTGAAACCTATTTGAAACATTATAATCAACTTATGATTAAATTAATTTTGTTTGCAAAACACATTAAAAAACCCTTCCAGGTACAAAATTGCACCCGTTTAAATCATAAATTGTTATATAACTGTTACAGCTTTAATTATTTATCCTGATTAAATGAGAAAATAGTTTATTTCAATATTGCTTTATTTTTTAAACAATCAGCCTGATAAATATAAAATGTTTATATATAAAATATACTATAATTCAGAAGAGCGTAATTACACTTTAAGTATTCACATGTATTTTTCAGAGGGTTTAAAATAATTACAATACTAGAATAAATATTGAGGCCCTTATTTTTAACATGTCAGAATCAACTGATGATCTAATGATGAATAACAATATTAAAACATAAAATAATTTGAAATACAAAATAAGCTTAATCAAAAAAAAGACTGGAATAGTCGTTAGCAGCTCAAAAATACATCTGTTTAAGGCAGAAAATAGTTTAAAGCTTATATCGGAAGTGTACAAACAAACGCCAGAAGCAAGTTTAAATAGGCTTACTGAGCAACATTTTAACTACACAATTAAACGAGAATAAGTCTATAGATGTATAAAAATATACTCAGATTATTTCCTATCGAATGTAAATAATTGAATAATGTGAGAATTGTATTGAATATATGAATTAAAATAAAACTGATGTACAAGATGTTAACAGCTTGCTCATAGAGAAATCCGATGCTAACTCACACCACATAGGCTTGTTTTGGTAGACATATATGTTGGTAAAATTATTAATTTTTCTCTATGTATGATTTATGACAAATTTAATTATATGCTGAATGTAATAAATATTCACCTTATTTTGGCCCATTATTTAAAAAATATTGTGTTGCAAGTTTTACGTATTTACTTAGATACCTAATAAGTCATACTATTTGATTCATTCAGATCAAAAATGAACTCAATTTTAAGCAACACCAAAACATTATGGCAGTTGCTGTTGCAGTAGAACATAATATAGGTCAAAACAAAATTGAAAAAGTTTATGTATATCATGACACAAATCTAAGTGCTAAAATCAGATAATTTAAAATTCCGCTTTTAAAGGTTTCTAACCAATAAAATGGCTTACAAGTCTTGAAATAGGCAGGTTTACAAAATACTTTTGTATGCAATTAACCTTTCTAAGAGAGTAATTTGGTGTAAAATTTATAATACTTTTTTTTAGAACAGAAATTACAAAATGAACATAATCAATTGGCAAAATGAAACATGTTAATCAGTTTCAATACTTTTTATTATTCTAAATTCCAAACTTTCTTTAAAATATGTGACATTATGTATAAAAATTAAATGTATTTACAAACTAATGCATAATGTATATTTTGTTTTAATTATGAACTGATCCATGTTGTTGAAATTAGTTGTATGTTATTGTATAATACGTAATGCAAAAAAAGCTTTAATTGAAAACACTTGTGATATTTCTAAAAAAAAAATCTTATTATATTGATATTTTTTTATAATAAAAAATATCAATTGTCATAAGGAGACAAGCTCTGTCCGAGTAAATTTTAATCCATTAACACCAATTAAAAATAACATGTGTTTAGGGAAAAAAAAAAAAAAAAACTTTAAAATTCCTTGTATAACACATGTTTTGGGATCTAAATGTGTCAAAGTTCATAATTCAAAGCAGCAAGAACTGCTTTATAGAATGGATGGTTTCACAGACCAAGCAGAAATTCTTACATGTAATAGTTTATACTAACACATCAATCAATAATTCCCGAGACTAACCCAGAGATGGCGCTCGTAGTAAACCAGTAACCAGGTCTTTCTAGAGTACTAACCTTTGTGCTTGAAACGTGTCAAAATTTTAAGTCGATCGGACCAGAAACAGCTGAGTTATCCAGGTTGGAGTAAAGTCGTTTTGTAGTTTGTTTAAAAAATGAAAAAAACCGAGTTTCGTGTTCTGATAAAACATTGTTTTTTAATGGGTAAAAACACCGTGCAAGCGAAACAATGGATTGAAAAATGTTACCCGGACTCTTGTCCATCAAAAGCAACGATTTGTCGGTGGTTTGCCGAGTTTAAACGTGGTCGTACCGACACAAATGACGCGGAACGCTCGGGTAGACCTGTGGAAGCCGTTACACCCGAAAATGTGAATGAAGTGACAAAAATTATAATGAAAGATCGTAAAGTGAAGCTCCGTGAGATTGCTGAGATGACACAGATATCATATGGAAGAGTATTTACTGAAAAAGTTTTTTTGAAGTGAAGTGAAAAAGGTTTTTTCCAAGTGGGTGCCGCGATTGCTTTCGATGGAACAAAAACAGAAACGAGTCGATGATTCAGAAAGCTGTTTATCGCTATTTACTCGCAACAAAAAATATTTTTTGCGAAAAAAAAAAAAAAAAAATGTTGGAAAAGCGTTGGAACGATTGTATCACCTTAAAAGGTGATTAACAAAAGGTGTTATGTTGATGAATAAAAAAAAAATTTGCAAAAAAAAATGTTGTTTTCAATGTTAGTCTCGGGAGTTATTGATTGATGTGTTATAATGGTTAAGTATATTCCAAAAATATAGCTGTATTATGTGGTTGTGTAGATGACTTGCTTCTCTTTCGAAAAATTAAAGAACTGTCTACATAATAACAATGCAAAAATAGTATATTTATTTGAAACAGCGTTGTTTGAAAAGCATTTTCACTCGTAGTTAGTAACCTGAAAAAAATGTTGTTGTTTTGATTGAAGTAAAAAATCTGTTTACCTTTACATATGAGAACTTCCTATATTTTAAATACCTCATTGTAAGTTACATTAAAACATAAGCAATGTTGTACGAATGGGGATAGAGTTGGAATATAGCATAGATTAGATATCAGTATTTGTTTATAAGTGATTTTTAAAGCGACATGCCTTCTTCTGCAGGAGTTAAAATATTAATTTTTTCTTAATATTCTTAATTCAAAATTGTGAATGTTTTGTTTTTAAATACCCAATATCTATGTGTATGATATTCAGAATAAATTTTTCATAAATATGGTATGATTTTATTTTTTCTGTGTACAGCGAATCATTAATTTTATGTATTAGTTTAGTTATGATGTTAATTCAAAAGTATATATATATATTAGATGGGGGGGGGGAATGCTGTACACAGTAATGTACAGCATTTTTTACACATGTAAACAATGTACATGAAAAAGTATTAAGTTTTTTATAATGGAAAATCTAATATTCATCATAATGTTTCAAGATATTTCTAATAACTTATTATTAAGAGACTGAACTTTAAATAAAACTCCATTTTCTGCACTTATAGGAAACAAACTATATATATATATTGCTTCTAAAAACATAAATATAATTCTTAATGAACTGAATTGTTCCTGTAACTAATAGCTCAGATTCTTTACACATTTGTTTAGAAAATAATTTAACTCTTGAATCGAATCGATTTTCGTTAATTAAATATTTATTAAGCCAATCGAATTGATTTAAATTTGAGGTATAATTTCAAATTACAATTTATGATCACATAGCAGTTGCATTTTTGTTTCTAAAAGTAACAGTTTTGTTACACACGGTAAATGAATGAATTTTGAATCGGAAGTTTTGTAACAAAAACTTCATAAAGTGTAAAATAATAAAAAGAAGATGAAGAAAATGATACTTGCAAATAAAGGAGCGCTTATTTATTTCCCTGAAAATTTTAATTGATATATATTTTTCTGTTTAAAATTCATTTTCGATACAACAACACAGTATCGGAAAATAAATTCAAAACATACTCACTGGATTGTTTGATTCTCATATTTGATGCAGTAACAGATTCACAAATAAATACATGACACTCATTTTTCTATTCCACACTCATAATTGATGAGTGAGTGAATGTAAAGTTTATTGGCGCAAGAGCCAGATATGGCTATGCTGCGCCAAACAAGATTAAACTGTGGTCTAGACGTGAAGTTGAAAAAAAAAGGTAAAATTGGTTGACAAGAAGGAGGGTCGAAAATAGAGAAGGATCGCTAGGGTATCCCGGGAGTGCGTCACTCGTGTTTACCAAAGACAGTAAACCCCATGGGAAAGAAAAAGATCACTAGGGTGCCTCGGGGTCATGATGCCCGTACTTACCTGAAGAAGGCAAGTCCCTGTGGTCCCCTGATATAATCCCCAGGGGCAGGGTGTCCGGCTATACCCCCAGACGCTGGGTACCCATTTTAGTCGCCTCTTACGACATGCATGAGCTACAGTGAGACTATTCTGTCATCACCGGTCACCACACGGGTTCACTCATAATTGATACAAGATTATATTCAAAAATGAGTTTTTGAAGTTTCCATGTTGAGTACGTACAAAAATGAGTATGTGCGAGTCTCAAATATGAGTATGTTGGGATCGGAACTATTTTGAGTATGTGACGTTTTCAAAAGTGAGTATGTGAAGTTGCCATTCTGAGTATGTGCTTGTTACTAAAAATGAGTATGTGCGAATCTCAAATTTGAATACGTTGGGATCGGAGCCATTTTGAGTATGTGAAGTATTCAAAAGTGAGCACTTTCTACTCGATTTTGCATACCTGTTTTTCGCAGTGTATGAGGTAAAGAAATGATTGTTATTTTTCCAACTGAAAAGAAACTGCTTTTAACACAAAGATTTTAAGAACTCACTGTGATCGCTTACCTTTCCACGTGAGTAATATTATTTTATATTTTATCATTTTAGAAAAATTCTGTGAAGAGTATTTTCTTTTGCTAAGATTTTTTTTTAAAATTTTGTCTTAAAATTTCTTAATATATAAATATTTTCCAGCTAATATGTATTATTTTTACTGTTTGATTACTAATTTTTCTAGAAAAAGGCCTTTATATAATTTCCTCACTTTTGTTTTTCGTTTTATAAGATTTAATACAATAATGAATAATAAATTAATGTATTTTTTTGCATCAAAAATAAATTTAACAATCTAAGTCAGATACTATAATATTGAAGGTTATCAGTTTTTGTACTTAATAATAGTTTTAGTATCTTAAAGAATTTTGCAAACCTAATAAGAAGTAACCAGTTTATGCTTTCTGTTACGGATACGACGATAAGAATTTCTCTTCTAGAGGTTTTTTAGCACTTGAACTAACGACAAATTATGGGATCTATGAGACATAAAATTCTAGTATTTTTGTCAAATAATATATTAATTTCTTAGAATATTAATACTGTTTCTAATTGCCATAACAGTTTGAGGGGTGGTATGTAAAAAACATTAATTTGTTACAAAACTTCCTCTGATATGCATTAATAATTTTAAAAGGACACAATATCAAACGGAAAAATAATTTTTATTTTTTTTCCCGATTTATAAGACCGGCATAAATGATATACCACCGCCCCTCTAGAACATCTTATTTGTACTCTCGCTCTTTCTTATTCCTTCGAAGAAATAATAAATATTTTCATAAAAAATTATATTATTTTAGTTAATTTGGTAAATATTAGGATCATAAAACACTTGCAAAACTTAGAACTTCATAATGTTGTTTTTTTATTTCTAAGAGTGATAATTTGAGCTAAAATATGTCAATTAATTTAAGTATAGCTCTTTTAATACATATATATTTTTCATAGTTTAATGCTAAAACTATATTGTAAACTTAATAAGACAATTTTATTTGAAATGCATATACAAATTTATTAAAAATAAGGCATTTTCGAATTTTTTTTTGCAATAGTTTTGGTTTTGAGATATCATTTTTTACCCTCGCGGATTTTTTTTTTGGTAGGCATGCACCACGTTGATAAATTTGTATTCTTGTTTTAAATTTTTTTTCTTAGGAGAATAATTTTGATTTTTGCCACACTGGAACTCTAAAACCTATTCATTACTTCTATTTTTCACTGAAGCAAAGTGAACCGTCACACATCAGTCTGAATCAAAATTTTCAGGGCAGCCATCTGTTTCTCACTGATCTCCTGTGTGCTCTAGAGGGGCAGTGGTCTGATTCTGATACCACTTAATTTAGAATATGAAACTAATACTTTATATCTTTTGTTTTGAGTAATTAGTAGTATTTACATAAAGTTTCAAGCATGAAGATTGGGTAGCTCAAGAATTTAAAATTTTCAAACCATTTCAGAAAGCTTTCTGTGAGGCATAAAACAACCACTTGTTAGGAGCTTTCATTAGAATAAAAGCAATAATTTTAATAATTATTCTGCATGGTTCTGCCATTTAATTAAGTAAATAAAACTATAAGCTACCATGTGACGATAAATGTGTGGGAAAAAGCGTTACTAAGATTTTAACGCTCTAAATATGTGGTATAAAAATATACCTCCGCCCCTGATAAGGATAACATATCGATTTTTCATCTCCCGTGACGATTTTCTACGAAAATAATAATAACTTTGTTGGCTGTTTAGCAAATTCATGCACTTCAAGACACGCTATTCCTTGATCCTGTGACCCAATGAATCGTATCTTCCTATTTTCTGAATCTTTCCCTTTGCACTGAATCAATTGAAAAAGTTTTCTTGTGATACCCCTAAAAGTTCAATAAGTTTTTTTGAGACTGAGATGTATCTTCTTGAAGCAGTGATTCCAAATCCTTGTGTCTTATCTTCAGTAATACATCGCTACATTCTAGATCACTAACAACAAAATCTTCAACTATTAAACGTCAATGTCTACATTGGCCAGTATCTATCGATGCTATTTCGTCCACGAGAACTGATCGGATTGATTGATATGTCTTAGCAGCAATTTTTAATTGTAGAAATTCGTATCGATTGCAGTGACAAATAAATGACTAATCGCCTGATATCAAAAACCATTTAAGAAATTCAACTTTATTTGATCTTTTTTTCCTAGCTTTTAGTTCAGTTTAGAAACTCTGAATTTGATCCTATGATAATTACGCAACACAAACGCAGTGAACTGATTAGTATGCTATTTCATAGTGGAAGTCACACAAAAACTGCTAGACAACTCTTCTTTCTACACCACCCAATACTCACACACACACAAATATATATATGGAGAGGGGAAGTTAATAAAACCATCAGTTTCCCATTATATCCTATCAGAAGGTGTAGGCTAGATAAGCAACTGTGAAAGACTAAAAGACACGAGATACAAAGGCAAACAACAATTCGTTTATTTTAAACTTAACAATAACTTTAAAACTTGACCTTCACAGGTATGGAATCTGCGAAGCAAGTGTGCCGAGAGAAGATCGTTCCCTAGTTTTCTTTAAATCTGCTTACTGCTCCGCAGACAAAAATAGCGTCAAAAAATTACGTAGGAAGCCAACACATGACTCCCCCTCTAGTCTCACAAATGGAGACGAAACTTTACTTCCTGCCGGATCTTGTACGATAAGCCGTTTGTTCCTGTTCTAACGGTTCATTCGCTTCGTCCAAAACGAATGCTGGTTTAAAACGATCCATAGCAATGAGGCACTTTTTTCCCTTAATAAGGATGATGAAATCCTTTGGCAGGCGACGAACCACCTTGAATAGTCCTTCGTATGGCATCTGTAATGGTTTCTTGAATGGAGGCCGGCGGACGAATACATGACTACATGTTTTCAAATCTTTAGGAACGTAGATTCGTTGAGGGCCGAGACGTAGAGGAAGGATAAGACTTATTGCTCTGATCAGCCGTTGTAACTTTGCTATGTAGTCAGGACATCTATCGATATTTTTCTCCTCGTAGAGTTGATCAGGAAGACGAAGACTTGATTCGTAGACTAACTCAGCAGTCGAGGCGTTAAGGTCTTCCTTCAAGACCGTCCGGAGACCCAACAGAACAAGAGGTAGTGCATCCAACCAATCTCCTTGATGGCAAGTCAAAGCTTGTTTCAATGGTCGATGGAGGCGTTCTATCATTCCGTTGCACTGTGGGGTATAAGATGCAGTACGAGTTAGGTGAATTCCAAGAAGGTTTGATGAATACTGAAAAAAACCCGATTCAAATTGCCCGCCCCTATCACAAGTCTGCCTCTGAGGCGTGCCGAATCGAGAAACCAAGGTGTTCACCAACTACTACAGTCTCCGCTACAGCTCTAGCTACAGTCTCCGCTTCCATATCCGTCATAGGAGATGCTTCGGGATACCTTGTAAATCTATCTATCATTGTAAGGCAATATTTATAACCACGCACGAGAAGCCACTTAATCATGTCCAGATGGACGTGCGAGAACCTCTCGTCAGGTACAAGGAATTGTGCCAAAGGGATCTTGATATGCAAGTGTAATTTAGATTGCTGACAATCGATGGAAGTTTTACACCAAACACCTATATCTTTATTCATACCCGGCCAAACATATTTCGATCCTATGAGGTATTTAGTATCGCGTATCAATGGGTGCGACAAACTATGAAACTCATTAAAAACTTTACGTCTTAACTGATGAGGAAAATAGAACCTGTTTACGCCTGTAGACCTATCCGCGTATAGCGATTTAGCACCATTAGGCATTTGTATTTTTATCAACTTACCACTGAATTCCGTGCTACCTTCTAAAATCACTTTCAACTCTTCGTCCCTTTTTGAAACTTCGACCATAACTCCAAATTCGACAATGAGGAAAACTGTATTTCCCCAATCCTAGACAAAGTGTCAGCTACGACATTACCCTTACCTGGTAAGTACCGAATGTTTGTAGTAAATTGTAAAATAAAATCTAGTTGTCTCAATCGTCTGGGAGGGGCCTTTTCATGTTTCTGTGAAAACGCGAAGATTAGAGGTTTATGGTCTACGTACAAAGTAAAAATATGAGCTTCCAATAAATGTTGAAAGGGCTGTATGACACTATACGCTGCCAATAATTCTCGGTCGTGAGTGGAATATTTACATTGTGCAGATGATAACTTCTTCGAAAAGAATCCAAGAAATCTAGGACCATAGGAAGAAATTTCTTGGAGGATTCCTCTTATAGCAAAATCACTGCAATCTGTAATAAACGCTAGTTTTGCACCCACAGAAGGATGGTATAAAAGCGTTACATTCACCATAGCTGTTTTAATCTCCTCAAAGCTTTACTCCCTTTCAGGATTCTACTGAACTTCCCTTTTGTCACTTTTTTTTGCACCGATTAACAGCCGATTCAACAATGACAAATAGATGCAATATTTGAAATGAACCTATGGTAATAATTTACCATATCTAAAAAACGCCGCAAGTTAGAAATAATAGCGGGTTTTGAGAAATGTATAATTTCTTAAACCTTTTCTCCATGAGGGGTACTTCCTTTGTCATTAATTGTATGCCCAAGAAAATCTATTGTGTCTTTCCCAAAGTCACATTTGGACTCGTTTAACACGATACCGTGCTCGATATGGTTTTCACTGGCAATTAGGATGCCATCCAAGTAAGGGAAACAATAATCGAGTCCTCTCAAAACCTCATTAATGAACCTTTGGAAAGTCTGCGCAGCAGAACAAAGACCAAAGTTTAAAAATGAAAATTCAAAAAGTCCGAAAGGGGTAATAATGGCAGTCTTGGGTATATATGGAGGGTGCACAGGTATTTGGTGATAAGCATGTACCAAATCTATTTTTGAAAATACCTTCTTTCCTTTTAACATATGCATGCAATCTTGAATGTGAGGAATAGGGTATTTATCGGGTATTGTGATACAATTTAAAGCCCTGTAATCTCCAGTAAGTCTCCAATTTGAAGGACCATATGCAAGGGACTTGACCAAACTCTTTTAGATGGCCTGCAATTACCTCTCTTCATCATATACTCGAATTCTTGTTTTGCGATTTTCAATTGAGCCGGATTTAACCGACGAGCTTTTGCACAAACGGGGGTTTCAACAGTAGGGATGAAATTTACAGTATCGTGCTTAATTGTATTCATAGGGGGAAAGATCCAAGTATTCGGAATTCCCGACAATGGTTTTTACTACTGGACATTACTTAAATTAGTTTTGCCCCTAGCTTTTAAATTCACCAATATGGCTTCACCTCAAAACTTTCTACTCTTCACCCCTTACTAACACTCACGGAAATCATCACCTCAGGATTCACCAAAAAACAATCCACCGGAGTAGTCTTCCTTGATATTGCCAAAGCTTTCGATCGAGTTTGGCTTGATGGTTTAACATTTAAAATGATTCAAAATAATTCCCCCCCTCATCCTTCTCATCCACTCATGCTGCAATGATCGTTTTTACCAATCAGAATTAATGACACCCTATCCACCCCACCCAAAATAAACTCAGGAGTAGCTCAAGGAAGTTTAATCGGTCCATTTCTTTTTAACTTCTACTTAAATGATATTCCAAATTATTCCCTGACAACACTAAATATGTAGGCTGATGATACTGCAATAGTTGCAAAATTTAAAAATCCCAAAACAGTTACTTTTGCCCTAAATAAACACCTTGAGCTACTCCAAACATATTTCAATAAATGGAAAATCAAAGTAAATGTAGACAAGACTCAAGCTGTAATATTTACCAAAAGAAAATTAAACCCTACCCCACCCACCGTTTTTCAAAAACAAATCCCATGGGTCACACACGCAAAATATTTAGGCCTTACTTTCGATAAACATCTGACCTGGAAAAAACTTATCCTAAACACAAGAGAAAAATTCCGTAAATTATCCCACAAAGTTTACCCCCTTATTAACAGAAAATCAAAAATGAACCTACAAAACAAATTACTTATTTTCACAGCTACTATGCGTCCAATTATCAGCTATGCCAGCCCAATATGGGCATATTTTACAAAATCAAACCTCAACATATTAGAAATATCCCAAAGCTCTGCTATCAGGATGATCATCAGAGCCTCCATGTACATGAAAAACAAAGACATTTATAAAGCTCTGCAAATAACCACCTTTAAACAACATGTTCAAAAACTTGCCGCAAATTTCTTTAATTCACTTTCAAACATTAATAACCCAAATATTCGAAATCTAGAAGATTATCAACTACACCCAAATACGAAAAGTCCCAGGAAAATTCTATTAGATTACAACCCACCTCCTTAAACTTAATTTTAGCTCTTAATATTCAACAGCACTACCACCATTAACAACCCATCACATATATAGTAACTTACACACAATCGCTGGCAATCAATAGCAGCATTCGCATCTACTCTCCAGTCAACAAATCCAAAAGCAAGATCTCCTCTTCAATCTCTCAGCTCAGCTTTTCTTCAACTCTCGGTTCTTCATTTCTACTGAAGTTCCTTCCACTTCCAATAGATGGCGCCATACTTCCTCCAACTTCATTCTACTATTTCTCAAAGACCCTCCAATAGAATATCAAGATATTTTCGACACTTCAACCTAGGAAGCACATCTCCAACATGAAAAATCCATCCTCCCAATGTATCATTTAAATGCCAGATTTTGGCTGGTGGAGCGCTCCGCACTCCGGGCGCCCATTGAATTTCAACGTCAACGTTAGCTTTTAAATCAGTTAAAGGATCAACCGAACAGCGTATACTCAAATGAACCATTAAACCAAAATGTTCTAGAAAGTCCGCATCAATAATAGGCTTAGTAACCTCAGCAACAATGAAAGACCATTGAAAATTACATCTTAAACCTAAATCAAGTGTCAATAATTTAGAACCGAAAGTTGATATTTTAGAACCATTAGCTGCGTATAAAAAGAAATCAGTTTTCCCATTACCTTTAGTTCATACGATTTAGGATAACAGAAACATCACTACCTGTATCCACAAGAAAACCGGTATGATTGCTTACATCGTTCACAAAAAGCCTACGACTTTCAGCTCTTAAAACAGAAGTCGTCGCTACTCCTGTGAGTGATTCGAGTTTTTTTGTTCAAATGCACATGGAGGTATGCAACGTTTTGCCTTTTCCTCATACATAAAATGGTACCAGCACTGCCAACCTTCCCGTTTTTTAGCACTACTCTAGATACTAATGTATTTCGTCTATGTTGTGGTTTCGGAGATGCATGTCTTAAACCCGACCTGACCAATCTCGAGAGTTCATCTAACTGTTGTTGCATCTTAAACAATTGCTCATCTCGACGACTAACGTGACGAGCACTCGAACTACTATCAGAAACAGAGTTTATACTGCCCTGTGAAAACTCAATGATTTTGTCAGCCATTTCCACTAACTTGTTAAGGCTCTCTGAACTAACAGCTAAAACGGCTTGAACTAGCGGCGGTAAACGCCTCATCCAGATGTTCTTAAGAAAGGATTCGTCAACATGGTTTTCACTCAACTCTTGCATTTGTCTAAGCAATAAAGAAGGGGATCTATCGCCTAATTCCAAATCCTCAATTAGAATTTTAACTTTCCGGTTTTGCGATACTTCAAACTGCTCTAGTAAGCGGTTTTTTTAGCGCTGTACATGGATACGAGGGCGGTTCTTACACTATATATGTAGCATGCGAAAGAGTTTCAGGGTCCAAAGATGCAACCAAATGATCAAAATTAGTTTGCTTGACAGTAATGCCAGCTAACCGAAAACTAGCTTCAAGCTGCATAAAAAATAGCTTTATATTACGAGGCCAAAAACTAGGAACTTTAATAGTAACTCTGTCACAACCATTATTTGAACCCACAGTTCCTTCACTTTTAGTATATTTACCTCCAAGCGACATCTCAATCTGAGCGAGTGTGAGAATGAATGAGTGATTGTGAAGTCTATTGGCGCAAGAGGAGTGAGTGAGAATGTAAAGGCCAATGGCGCAAGAGCCAGATGTGGCTAGTTTAGTTTTTATTAACGTCGCACTAGAAGCAACACGAGGGCTATTGGCGACGGACCTCGTAATTTTGAACCACGGTCAAGTGACGAGGACGACACCTGAGCTGGCACCCCCCTCTCCTAACATCCACACCACGCCAACGGGAGGACTTTGGGCCCCGAACAGATTTAACGTGCATCAGCCCCGGCTACACGGCGGGTCTTTGGTGGCCTAGGATCGAACCCGCGACTGAACGAAAACCGCCAGCCGCTATCCACGACCTTGACCACTAGGCTACCGCGGCCCGCCAGATGTGGCTAAATTGATATCTCCAAGTGAATATAAAAATGTTAAAATTTTACCAACCAAATTCTTGCCTCAGAGGTTCAAACCATAAATAGGGACGTTACCAATTTACAGGTCTCAAGGAGTTTCCGACGGTCAATATATCTTTCCAGCTTACATCAATGCTCCAAAACTTGACAGTAAGTGCCTCAGCATCTAATTAGCCTTTCCAGGAGTCGCAAACTCTTGTTCCTTCACCAGGTCACCAGCTGATGGGGAGGGGAAGTTAATAAAACCATCAGTTCCCTATTGTATCCTATCAGAAGGTGTAGGCTAGATAAACAACTGTACAAGACTAAAAGACACGAAATACTAAGGCAAACAACAATTCGTTTATTTTAAACTTATCAATAACTTTAAAACTTGACCTTCACAGGTATGGAATCTGCGAAGCAAGTGTGCCGAGAGAAGATCGTTTCCTTCTTTTCTTTAAATCTGCTTACTGCTCCGCATTCAAAAATGGCGTTAAAAAATGACGTAGGGAAGCCATGTATATGTATATATATGTATGTATATATATATATGTATGTATGTATATATATATATATCTGTTAGTATTGTTGTATATGTTTAAGCCTTACATGCATATGCTATATATATATATATGTAATAATAATAACATGTATACATAATAATGATAATATATGTTGAAGCATACATACATATGTATGTATATGTAACCATATGTATGTATGTATAATGTATTTATATTTATACACATGCATACATATGTTTATATATACACACATATGTACATATGCATATATATGTCTTATGTATGTTTACCACATACACCGCCATGTATACACACACACACAGCATATATAACATGTAATATGTGAAAATAATGAGTAATGTTAATAATATGAGTGTTAGTAGCAGAGAAAGGATGGAAATTTTTATTTTACTGGTTTGTTTAACAGTATCGGCCATGTTTTAAATTTAAAAATAAATCCTAATGTTTACACTATGGATCGATTGAGAACATCAGTATCTGTCCCAAGGAGACTAGTTTTTAGCAATAGCCTAGGACAGCGTATGATTTAGGAGGAAAAACTGAGAAAACATTCATGAAATTTTGCTGTATTTATCTTGCAACCAGTGAAGTTTAAAAAAATGATTTTATAACATTTTACAAAGAAATAAGATTTTATCATTTTCTAATGAACAGAAAAAAAGTGAAAACTAAATCTTTTAGAAAAGAAAGATGTTTTACCAAGATAATATTTATTTCTAAACCCACTCATGAACTACATTACGTAATAAATTTTAGAACTCTTAAGGGGATCGGTACCCTTGAGACAACCATTCTTTTGATAATACATTTAAAAATTTGGTTTTAAGCAAGCTTTGATATTCCATTCAAAATGATTTTATGTGAAAATTTGAATATATTGTTAATAAATTTTAAATTTAAATTTTTTTTAAAAAAGTCAAGTATTTCAAAAACCTACTCTCTTTATTTTATTAATTTTTACTATGAAAATTTTGTAATATTTTAAAGATATTTTATACAAGTTACGGATCGTTGTAATAAGCAGTAGAGTTTGGAAAAAAAAAAAAATGTTGGTCGGCATGCTAAAACTCAACGAAAACAAAGATATCCACATTGACTATTTTTTTAAAATTCTGAAGTATTGATTTCTTTGCAAAATGGATCTCTAATTTTGTTACGTTATTAAATATAACACACAGAAAAAAAATGGAAGTGATTTATATTTGGCTAGGAATGGCATTTTACGGCACAATGATGTATCAACACAAACTGAGAAAAATGCACTTTAAAGTTTATAACTCTGAAAAAAATAAATGTATATATATACTTCAATTAACCAAATACCTTTTATATCATAAACTATATACTTTCTTTGGAAATAATAGCATTTTTTACAAATTTCATTTGCGATATTTTAATAATGATAATGTTACTTATAATTAATTACAATTAACGAACATGAAAATGAAGGAAAATGTAAATGTCATCATCAACCATTTTTTAAAAACATTTCTTCATCTATATCACCATATTATATTTATACTCAAAATATAATGAATAAAAAAACAAATTATGAAAAAAATTATAGTAATTGCATTAATTTAAAATTAATACATGCATTTTATAATGAAAAAAAAGAATTAGAATACATATTTATATTATTATTTTGGACCTCAAAGTATCTGGTCTATATGTAACACCTTCCTTTTTTTATCATTAATGCTTCTCTTTTTAAAACTGCTTTCTTTGCTAGTTTACATGTACATTGATATTTTCAGTTCTTGCGTCTCATTCTAAACAATTCTTTTCGCGATTCCAGTATTACACCAATATCATGTGTGCATTTTCCAAAAGGTATGCATATAGCTTTTTGAGTCTTCATTACAATTCGTCTTTTTAATATGGCCTTCTGAAAATAAGAAGTTAATTTCTTTATGGTAGTTTCTTTCAAAGTTGCATAACCTTTCCCACCTAATGAGATGCCTCGAGCTCTTGATTCCTTCACAGCATTCCGTAAAGCAGTACCTAACCTTTTACTCATATGGTTATGCATTCCTCTTTTTTTTATTTTGACATTATCTTCATTGATATTTCTTTCAGATAAGTAATTGAAATTTATACAGTCTACATCAGACAATAAAGTAGAATATTGAAATCCCAATGATTGCGATATTTCCCACAGTATCAATGCTGCCTCCATTTTCATCGAACCTGATGAACCGGTGTGATTGAAATCACACTACTTCTTATACCCTTCACTCTGCATATCATATTTTGCACTTTACTTTCCAAGTTCTCTTTTTGCTATGGAACAATGTCGACATACTTTGCACATAACTTCAAAGACAATGACATAGCCAGTGAGTATATCGATGACACAACCAATGCCAATTAAAGATGTATGGCCTCGTGTCATCCAAATACTATCGAAAGAAACACTTATGTCGACAAATGGGATATCAGCAGGTACTTCATATGCATTTCGGGCTTCAGTATGCACTTCTTTTAGCATAGTCTTTGCAGCAATACCATAGGCTTTGTGAAGAAGTTTAGTACATTTGCTGTATGTCCTCGATGAAAAAGGCAGGATATTTAGGGAGATATAAAATTTCTTGATGGCTGAATTCCTTAATCTATGTTGCAGAATGCTTGTGTAATCCATAAATTGATATCAGGAACTGTATTTGTTTGCCTTTCATTCGCTATTTCTACAGCACAAACTTCAAAAGCACAAGAACTTCTTTGTCAAATTCCAGGCACATCAGTTTGTCAAACAGTTTACTGATTTGAACAAAGTTCACAAATAATAAATTTCCAGTATCGGAAGATTCAGTCTTTTCAATATTTAATAACTAATCAATTCTGATAGTAGGAACAGAAAATTTTTCTTATGTAGAATCAGCTTTATTATCAGCATCACTACACCAATGTTTACTGTTCATTTGAATGACACTGCACTGACAATGTTTACTGTTCATTTGAATTTTTACGCGAGATATTTTATATCTTCAATTCTCAAAAAAATAAACCACAAACAATAATAAAATAATGTCTTGATAAAAACTGTTTTTTTTTCTCAATGTAAACCGTCAAAACTTTTTTTTTCTCAATATAAAACGTGTTTATGATTAGCTCGCTATCCACAACGCAATCAAAACACGAAATATCAACAAAAAATCGCTTGTAATGAAAGTTGTAGTCACAAAAAAAAAAGAACGCTAAACTGTTACAGTTATGATTAAAATGAAAAAAAAAATTAATTTTAGAAAAGTATCGATAAAAAAATAACATAAAATTACTGACATCTCTAAAAAAGGGGCGTGGTCCAGTCACAATTTTTTTTTGTTTATATTTTTCAATTTATTTTTTTTCAACCTTCTCGTGCTCGTACATACAAAAGTAGTACATCAATCGAAAGATAATAATTCAGAAAATATTTCTAAATAAATTTAAAAAAATATCGAATTTTTTGGTCATTTTTGGGGTACTGAGCCCCCTTAATATCTATTTTCATTTGTCATAGTTCATTTTTCGTAGAATTTCCTGTTCTTCCTAAAAAGAGAAATAAGAATTTAATGTCACATATGTTGAATTTACAAAATGTGATGTCAGACGATACAGTGATATTTTGCTGAATAACGGGAAAATAATATTCATCGACAAAAGCGGAAATTATATAAAGGCTTATTATTGGATTGTCGATTTTCCCTTCCTGTTGTTAGGTGTATTATTATGAGAATTAATAATAGTAGAAAATTAATAACAAATGCTTACAATTTTCTTTTTTATATCCTTAAACTGTGGTTTAGCATTAATTAACATTAATTTTAAGAGCTTGGCTAAAGTGCTCAATGTGATATGGCTGAGCAGTCCATTTGAAAACGTCATACAATCGAACAATTAGTTACTAACACAATGTATTGTAAACAAGATGCAAAGATAGTCTTGAATTTCATATTAAATTCTCTAAGAATCGAGAGAGAAAGAAGGAAAGTTACCGAACCTCAAAGTCATTACACTGAATGACTTGAAAGTTACGAAACTGACTGCGTATGTCTTATGCATATGCGCATCGTGATAACAAAGGTTTCATTTTCTCTTATTTTTACACCTGATATCTTTAAAATAAATCCTAGTATAACAAATTATGGAAAACCTGGTAAAACGTGAAACTTATTGTGTCTAGAAAAGGATCATTCGCATTATGCATTTTGTATCAACCCATACTAAATATATCTCAAGCAATGAACCTATCTTTAATCTATATAATGCTTCTATCACCAAACTTCCACTTCTCGCAACGTGAGAATAATGAAGCCAATTCACTAAGCAGTAGTCTTTGTTTCGTCTGACTTCAATTCATGATTATGTTCTAATATCCACAAAGTGAAAAAAATTTAATTTTGTTTTTATCAATAAATAACTGATTGGTACTTTGCGTGTGTAGTTATATATATATATATATATATATATATATATATATATATATATAATGATTTAACTTTTATTTAATAATTTCTCTTAATAATAATTTTATTTTCTATTCTATCCCATTCCCCCCAATTCAAAAGTAAAGTGTTCATTCTTAATTCCTGATCTCATTCCAAATTATTCTTTTATTTATTAGATCACGAGCTCATAAAATTTGTTTAATTCACTTTCCCACGTTCATAAACCTGCCAAATTACCTTACTAGACCCTTTATTTTATTTTATTAGAATTTCCAGCAGTTCCTAATCCTCTGCCACATGTTCTATGACGTCTCTTACGGAAAATCCCCAATATAAAAATCAAGGCAAGAGAAAATTATCACTCTTATTCTTTCCTTTCTTCTCACCTCTACTGTAATCTTCAAATGATCTCCCACTTCGGCCTTGGTGGCCGAAGCCATGTTTTTCAGAACGAAACGCTTTCTCTGCAAGAATCAATAAATCATCCGATTATGAAGAAAGGACTGCTCATTTCAGCCATGAATTTATAATGTTTTATTTATGTTGAAAAAACGTCTAATATATTTCATACAATTATATATATATATATATATATATATATATATATAAGCGAAATACCACTGACTGACTCATCACGAGATCTCTAAGACTATACAACTGATTGACTTGAAATTTAGCTCATTTATTCATTTTGCAATGTAGACGCTCACTAAGAACGGATTTTACGAAAGTCTTATCCAAAATGTAATTTTCATCCGTTAATCTTTTCTTATCCATCAATTATGTGATTTTTGGTCACTTTAACGCCAAAAATGATATGACCGACGCCAAACGGAATATATTTTTTATATGTACACTGTGTATTGTCACCAATTAAGTTTACTTGGGGAAATTTCCGCGTGCGAAATGGAAACATTCCAAATAATTTAATACAGAGGCGCTGATGGTGAATTGGCAAGATTTTGGCGAAGGGGCTCTTTGTGTGAAATTTCGTGCATGTCGAAATTAGGAAACGTACATATTTAGCGATAGAAATAAATGAGTTTGGAATCCCACGGTTGGTAAAAGTGTAGTTTAGCCCCAAAACTTAGCGAAATTTTGAAAAATACTAAAATGGTTACCTCATACGGAGTAGCGCACATGCAAGACAATCTTTGTTTATTGGAGACATTTTGGGCGTCCCTACTTGATCGACTTTTTTTTTAGTATTGAAAATTTAGGACAAAAATCTTATGATAGACACGGTGTCATTGCGAGGGTATTTATTTTGAAAGTTAAGCACATGATGAATCTTTTAACAAAAGGTTGTATC
>BMAW01036867.1:376-50735 GCA_019974015.1 Nephila pilipes
TATATATATATATGGCAATGCGCGCGCAAATTATTGGCTCTGAATTTGGAATGTATAATTTTAAGGAACAGAAAAAATGCTTGCTAAAGTGTAAAACTTCAGACATCGCTGTGATAAAGAGATAAGAAACATAAGATAGCCAATTTTTTGCAATGACCTAGGGACATAATTTGCTTGAACAACTGCTATAGAGAGCCATTAGGAGACTAGAGTTTGATAAATCTCAAACAGAATTGGGGAAGTGACTAAATGTTAGTCCTTCTGCAGTTTATAGACTATTCAACTATTTCAGGCCATTGATTGGTCATCCATAAAGCTCAGTTAAGGACGGCCAAAAATTATATCTGACGCCACTGACCGATATTTGTGATTATGTTCGCAAAAGAACACAACAGCAGCCCAAACTCAATTTCAAACCTCTGTTATTAAAAATATGAAATCCGGAAAACTAATATGAAATTTGTCTTAAAATTGACAGGATTAAAACTTATACAAGTGAAATATCGTTGCTAAGTACAGCAAGAAACACTTCCCTTTCTTTATTTTTTTGAAATGTCTGTTAATTAAGTATTGTATTAAAATTAATTCTATATGTTGATTGGTGAATGTGATCAAATAACCAAACTTAAACTCTTTCTCTAACATTTAGCCAAAGGATACGTTCGAAGTGAGGCTATAGCAACTTTATTTGTACAGAAATCTGATGCAGCAAGAAGGAAGTATGCAACCATAATTTACATTAAAACCAACATAGATGGATATAAAGATAAGGGTAAGAACTGCGTTATTTTATTCAGATGATGAAGTATTAGAACAGATCACACACAAATGCAAATAATTCCGAAATTCTAAATTGAATTAAAGTTCTCTTCATCATCAAATAAAGAACAGGTCACGAAAGAAAAGAATTCCAAATTTTCGAATGTAGTATGTGAATATGTATTCCCATTTTTATAATCCAAAAAAGAAAGGACATTCCGAAAAAAGAAAGTTATTTGCAAAAAAACTCACTGAAAAGCAACTAAAATTAAACGAGAAAGTGAAACTCTCCCTTTGTTTATCAATCCACTTGTGTCTTTGTTTATCTGACAGCCCCCACATTTTCGCTCCCTCAACCGAAGTCGTAATCGGTGAAAAACTAGGACCACTAATACCATCTATTAAGAAAATAGTGCATTAAGTATCCTAAAGTAGAAACGAACTCATCTCGGGCTTTACAAAATAGAAACGTTAATTTTTCTCCAGCCCGAACTCAGTTTGGGCATCACAAATTCTGCCAGTAGTAGTTGCACGAACTGGATACGGGCGACACTGGCAAGGGGTTAATACGAGATGAAGACAATCCTAACATATCTAAAATGTGTACCCATTTATTCTTGTATGTAATATCCATTAACATCGAACATAAATCTCAAAATTTTTGGCAGATTTGTATGATCAATTATCATCCAAAATTATTTCTTTAATAATATCTGTAATTCTCTTTGCTGTATGACAAAATATTTATTAATGTTAAGAAGCAAAATGAATTATATTGTTAGTGGTTTGATTGCTTAGATGAATTAACATAGTTAAATTCTAAAACGATTTCTTACCACTACATGTTTTAATATCATTCACGAATATTTGGGTATGAGAAATCTCTGTGCAAAGTGGGTGCCACGCGAGCTCACTTTTGACCAAAAACAACGACGAGTTGATGATTCGGAGCAGTGTTTGAAGATGATCAAGCGTAATAAACCCAAGTTTTTGCGTCGATATGTGACAATGCATGAAACATGGCTCCACCATTTCACTCCGAAGTCCAAACGACAGTCATCCAAGTGGACTGCACGCGATGAACTCGCTCCAAAGCGTGGGAAAACGCAATAGTCGGCTGTCAAGTTTATGGCGTCTGTATTTTGGGATGCGCATGGAATAATTTTCATTGACTACCTTGAAAAAGGAAGGACCATCCACAGCGACTATTACATAGCATTATTGGACCGTTTGAAGGACTAAATCGCCGAAAAACGGCCGCATTTGAAGAAAAAGAAAGTGCTGTTTCACCAAGACAATGCACCGTGTCACAAGTCAGTGAAAACGATTTCAAAAATCCATGAATTGGGCTTCAAATTGCTTCCTCATCCACCGTATTCTCCAGATCTGGCCCCCAGCGACTATTCCCTGTTCTCAGATCTCAAAAGAATGCTCGCTGGGAAAAATTTTTTGTCGAATGAAGAGGTGATCGCCGAAACTGAGGCCTATTTTGAAGCAAAGGACAAATCGTACTACAAAAATGGTATCGAAATGTTGGAGGGTCGCTATAATCAGTGTATCACCCTTGAAGGGAATTATGTTGAATAAAAAAAACTAATTTTGCCAAAAAAAATGTGTTTTATTATGGTAGGCTGGGGACTTTTCAATTGATCTGTTATCTCATTGGTAAACTAGATGGCAACATTTTTTTTAAATCATTTAAATCCTAATGTAGACACAATACTTTTAATGAAATTAAAAATCTTTTTTGATTTCTTTTTCTGATTTGAGACAAATTTGGAGACATGTCGTATATCTTCGAAAGAAGGATATTATAATCTGTTTTTATGTTTATCTGAAATAATTATAACTCCGTTTTACAGGCAAAAATTTCATCATTTGACCTCCCAGTCTAATAAGCAACTAATAATAACGGAAAACTCGTTATTGAAACTGTTAGCAAGCCTTCTTTATAACTCCTGCCTAATAATTCGAGTGTCAGTTGTGTAAGATTAAAAGAAGAATGTATCTTAAAATAGTAATTTCACTAACACTAAATTGGTTAAAGCATGTCAAAACAATATACAAAATGAAATTGCAAGTCGTTTCTCTGAAATGGAAACTTTCTATGGAAATGACCTCGAAGTTTTTAACTTGTAATTCTTCCTGAAACAAATGTTCTATGAATAATTTCGTGATAATTACAACACATACCATAATAGATCAAACCCTGGAAACCATGCTTAACTACACTCTTCAAAAGTGAAATTGCAACACCAAGAAATAATGCACGTAACGTCATACAAATTTCAGGACTGATAGTGGTGAGATGGATATGCAAATGATTTAATTTTTGTACCCATTTGATCACACGGTTCTCATATTCGGGTTATAAAGGTCAGCAACATTTCTTTTCATAAACAGCATCTGAGATTTTACGTAGCATTAGCGAATTTTAAGGCTACACGGTACTCTTTTTCAAAAAATTTTTTTAGAGACAGTAATATTAAAAGTAACTTATGTATTGTTTTCATACTATATTATTGAACTGATTCTGAAAATAAAAAGTCAATTTAACTAGTCCTTATTTTAAAATTTAAAAAAATTTAAAAATTTTGAAGTTTATTTAAACCCTTATAAAATACACAATTTTTCAAATTTTTTAATTATTTTGAGTGATTTATATTTCATATATTATTGCAAACAAAAGTTAGTATGGATTTGAAAATCTGTTCCCTTGTTGATTTTTAATAATTATTTTTCTAGCTAAACCTGGAAAAAACAGGAAATTTTTTAAAATATTAACTTTAACATTTTTTAAAAAAATAACTAGGGATCCCAGACCTAAATCCATACTAACTTTTATAGAACACCTATATCTCAGTATGTATAAAAAATTTCAAGACTCTATCTTGAACAGAAAAAAAGCCTTAGGGATTAGAAAACACTTACATCTTCAAAAATAAAAGTCTGAGAAAAATGCATTTAAAGTTTTTAAAGGCATAAAACAAAAACTAATAATACTTGCAAAGATCTAAATTTTTAATATATTATTTAACTACTTATATAATATATGAAAACACTACTTTAATTAAATATTATGGCAAATATTTTTATTTATTCAAAATATGTTTTTGCAAAATATCGATATAGCATTTTTTACGATGACAGATAATTCAGCTTAAAGTTAACATAATAATTTCACAAAAGTTTTAAAACACAATACACTTATAAAAAATAATAATGATATAAATAAAAGTTTAAAAAAAGGTAAAAAAATACCAGGTTTGTATATAGCACCTAATTTTTTCTGAATTTTAAATCGACGCAATTTAGCAAGTTTTATTTTTTTCTGCGCAACTTTAAAATTTACAGATTTCCTTTTCTTTCTGAAATAGGTTCTCCTACAATGAGTAAAGTACACTAAATGTTCTGATGACAAACTTGTTACAAATTCAATTAGCATCCTGAAATGTTTTTAGAGCTTTTAATGTTCCAACAATAAATTCAGGTATTGCACTCGACATGGCAATCAACACGACTCCTAGAAGCTGTATTTTCTTTGGAATATTTGTCCCATATCATCGAATGTAATGCTTCATTAGAATTGTGTGTCAAACCTCTGACACATGTGCTTAATAATTCAGTTGATGCTAATCGCTGATAAATAGGCAAGATTTTGGGCAAATATTCTTCGTTGATTGTTATTTTTACCCAATCTTTGTGAATACCTGATTTTTTTCCACGTGCTAATGATATCTGGTAAAAACACCAAGAGTCAAAGAGCAAGATTGTGTCCCGGAAACTAATACTCTCAGATCTTTCCCATAATTTCACAGCTGCATTTACTTCCATTGCACTAGATGATCCGACATGTGTTGTACTACAAACATTTTGTTGTCCTTTGTACCAAATACGAAATTCAGTACTTTCTTCTCCAAGCTCAAATTTAGTCTGTTCACATTCTCCACGCCGCTTTGACATTACTTCGTAGTCTATCACAAAGCCAGTCAGCAAGTCGATAACATATCCTTTTCCGATATTTGACGTTGACGTATGTTCTCTTGTCAACCAGCTTCCATCATATGACATTCCAATACCGACTATATCTTTATCATTCCTTGAGCCCTACGCCTCAATGACATCTTTACGAATATAAAGCAACGGCTGATTTGACCCAACAAGATGTCCAATCAGAACTTTTGGCTTATAATGTCTTTTAAAAGTTTTACTAAACATTATATTTCAATTCATATGCATACAGAATTTTTCCAACGATGAGTAGCCAAGTCACAAACTTAACATACCTTGCACTAATCTCATATTTACATCAAATGGAACATTAAAAAATTGATGCTTGCTAACATTTGATATTTGATGTAATATAGCATCAACTAATTGTTATGAACATGTTTCACTCTAGGTTTGGTCACAATTAACACATACAACATTCACTTTATATGCAAATCTATTTCTTTGACCATAGCAAAGTTTTAAAGATACACTATGGCAAATATTGCTTAAAAATATTCCAAAATTATCTGTAAATAAACATTCAGTATCCACTATAATGTAATTTGAAAGATACTTTTATATGTAGCAGAAGTATTAAAGACATTTGTATTCTGAAGTTTTGTAGTTATATCCACTAAAGCAGGTTTTTAGCATTGTCATTATCAGCAGTACTCCATCTCTTAGAAATGTTGATTCTCTTCTCAAGCTGCGAAAGTTTTGTCCGTGGCATTTTCTCAACAGAAAAAACTTCACTTAAACAATTTAAAATAGCTTTTAAGTAATATAAATTATATGCAGAATAAATATTGGTCTTGAGAAATACCTTTTCTTATCAATTTTGGCTAAGTAACTATGAGCACATCAAGAACTCAAAATATAAACAAACATAAATGATTTTAGTAGTGAAAGTTGAAGTTAATATCTACTTCTCTGCAAGTATCGATATTATTTAAAAAATATCAGTAATTAATTAAATTTAAGAATGGAAAAATGCTTTAAAATGAAACCGAAACTAACCACGCCCCCCTCAGCTGTCAAAAATAGTGACTGACAATGCTCAGAAAACTTCAAATATCTTAAAAACTAATTGGTTAATAGATCTAAAATTTGGGGCCAAGATTCCCAAATGTATGGGCTACAGGAAAATACGGAAAAAAAAAAAAAAAAAAAAAAAAAAAAAAAAAATTGATAAATTTATTTTAGGGTACTGTGTACTTAAAGAAACGTAGAAAACTGGGCATAATGGTTTCGGGTGGCATAATGTTTGTTCACAGGACGCCTCTGGTACACATTGACAGACGTTTAACAGCGGACAGCTACGTCACTCAAGTTGCGGAGTCTGTTGTTCTATCCTTGCTGTAGGGCGCAACCAATACGGTATACCAGTAAGACAATGCCAGGCCACCTATCGCACGGCGAACTCTTAACAGCCTGACTGGATTTGACATCCTTCACTGGCCAGTAAACTCTCCAGATCTGAATCCGATCGAACTCTTGTGGAATTTCATTGGACGTGACATGAACCGAGGATCACTGGATGATCGTGGATGATCGGTGCACATCAGTAGATATGGCTTGGAAACGATTAATTCAGGCAATAATCAATAGACTAATGGCTAGAATGCCTAGCCGAATTAAGGCTTGTATAACTGCTCAATGTGAGAACATTAAATACTTAATAAATTGGTTTATAATAACTTTATTTGTTTTTTTTTTAATCATTTGCATATCCTCCTGACCACTAACACTCCTGAAATTTGCATGACTCTACGTGCTTTATTTCTTGTTGTAATTTCTCTTTTTATTAGTGTATATCTTCATTAAGTTGCAAGTCAGTATCATACACATAATGCAACAGTGATTATCCTTCTTAACATACTTAAATCTGTTTTAAATTAAAAGCACTTCTTATTGTCCTTGTGTTGATATTCTAGATTTAATCCGTTACTCCTTTAATTGACGCTGTACTACAAAATTTCAACTTATATAACTCGGCATTAACAATAAAAAACAATTAATTAAAAAATGTTATTGAAGTTCTATACGTATACTTGCATAATCAATGAAAATTACGCAAGGAGAACTCAAACAGATCCAGTAAGCATTATTAGAAGCAATCGGGTGCATTAGGACTATTTTGATAAGATTCGCTGTTGATATTTTGGCTCATAATGACCCTATTTATAGGACTAAGCACATGTATTTAAAACATAGGTATCATGTTTCCATCATCTGAAATGCAAAAGCGGTTGCTTGAAGAAGTGTACCAGGAATGCAAATTGAGTCCACTGAAGGTCTCGTACGTCGAAGCCCATGGCACGGGAACTGTTGCCGGTGATCCTGTGGAATTGGCGGCCGTTGCAGATGTCTTTTGTCCCGGCAGAGAAGGGCCTCTCTGGGTTGGATCAGTCAAGAGTAATATGGGGCATTCCGAACCTGTTTCTGGTAACTTTTTTCATCCAATATTTATTTTACAACTGATTTCCTCAATTTTCAAAACAAGCGTGAATTTTGGAACTAGGAAATTGAATAATGTATAATCTAATCAGTCACTTGTAGACTCTAATAAGAAAGCAATAATTTACTTATAATTTAATTCAACAAGCTATTATTTGATATGCTTAAAATTATTACCAGAATTTTAAATAGACTTAGTATCATTTTCTAATTAAATTTTTTTTTTACTTTATTTAACACTCTTCAAAATAAAAGTGCCATCTTTATCGGAAACATTTAATATTTTTAATATATTATGATGATATTTTCCGCTCTAAGAGAGATGAAAGTCTGAATTGATGTTCTATGAATACGCCCTCAAAGTGGCTGAAGCTTCGACTGCAACTGGTAATAATGAGACATTATTTTGAGGAAAATATTAAGCAAGTGCTAACATAATTTCTGCATCTATATGCTTAACATAAACAGGCTTAAAACAAACTTTTGACATGGGAGGAACATCTATACAATTAGGGTAGTTAAAACATTTTGATCATTTGGTTGAAATGGGAAAAAACGTTATTTTATTTTCAAGCAATAAATTTATTCACAAAAGCAAATTTATTAATTTTACACTATTGTGATGTTATTTTGTGACACCCCATATTATTTGCCTAAAAACCGATTTCACAATAAAACTTCTTTGCAGGACACAGAATGTTAAAGAATGTTCTATACCTTTATAAAAAAAAAGGCTATTTATTTAAAAAGTACTTTTTCAAACAGATTTTAAATTTAATATAATGCTTGACTATTTATGGAAATTATAAAAGCTATCTGTTCATAATTGATTTTAAAGATAAATTTTGAGTAGATACGGTGGTACTCTCTTTCATGAAGCTGAACATCTGTTGTTAAGCAGGTATGTGATTTTGAGCAAGACAAAATTATTTTCAGAATGAAATGGGGAACATTTTGATGAGACACACAGCAGTTTAGTTTTTATAAAACTAGATAATACAAAAGATCTCTATAAGCTTTTATAATATTCGGTTTGAAAATCATTTCATTCAACAACATAACACTGGATGAATATGTTTGTAAACTGTTTTTACAGATCCTCTTATTTTATACTTTTTTTCATTTTGTGAGGTTCGCTCTTGTTTTCATTACTTCTTCCAATGACCCAGATCAGTCAACAAAGTTTATCCAAATAAATAAGAACTGACATGAATTGAAATTTCTAGTTCTTCTATTTAAACTTCCTACGAGCATCGAAGTCAAGAGTCTCCAAACTACGCCCCTCCCCTCTACGAGGGACTCTCATCCAGTCCGTGCTGACCTTTTTATCTTCGGAAAATAAATTCGAAAATTTATGTGTATCCATCCAAGATCAGCCACTGCTTGCGTGCATGTTACGAGCAGAATATTTGAATTATGAACAGAATATTTGAATTAAGAAAGGAAATAGAGGTGACCTCATGGAAAGTAAAGGCAAACCTCAGCAATTACTGTCTGATGAAGAAAGGGTAGGGAAATTTGCCTTTGCTGCATAAAAATTTGCTCATTTCAATTTTTTGAACCTAAAACTACAAGTTGAGAAAAATGTAGTTTCTGATTTATACACCCATTTAAAGGCCTTCACATCTAAACTTGTCTTGTTTTTGCAATAAGTACAGGCCAACAACTTGATGCACTTTCAATAGTGCATGCTCTTCCTGGCTGAAGGAAGACCTGAATTTCCCACTTCATTTGCATGTGAGATCATCACAGACTTCAGCTTCAGTTTCAAAAGCAGTTTTCTTACTTGGTTTCAAAAGCAGAAGTAAGGCTGCTTCAAAACCCATTTGAAGCAGATGGGGCTAGTAGCCCAAATGTACTGAAGCTGGAGGTCAATGGGTTGCAAGCAAATGACCTCCTTAGGGGTAAGTTCAACAAAGGACTGATGGATTTTACCAGTTTTTGCCCTAGGAAGATTTTCTTTATGTCAAACTTTCTGCATGACGGTACCTTTCAATCTTTGAAATAACATACTTGTGTGAACATTTTCAAGAATAAAATACGTGAAGAATGATTTGAGAACAAACTTGGCTGATGATAATCTCAAGTCAATATTGTTGGCAGTGACATCAAATATAAAGCCAAAAATGTCTGCTATTTTGGCATCCAGGAAACCATTTCACCATTCCCACTAATACAGGTGATAATGTTTAGTGTTTCGTTGAGTTACTAAATAATAACCAAATAAAATAATAAATAAATAATTTAAAGCAACTTCCATGTTTTGATACTTTTTTATTTGAACCTGGAGTTTGTAGCCGTTTCCAAACTGCTGTTTGATAATTAATGTGGCCCTCGGGATGAAAGATTTGGAGAACCTGATCTAAGTCAGCGAGAGGAGATGTGAAATATTAGGTTAAAAGAATAGATTATACGAGAAATTACAGAAGTGCAGGAAATAATGAACTGCTGATTGTTTGTCGCATCATTTAGAATTAGTATCTAAATATAACTTAAAGTTTCTTAATGTAGTGACTTGTGTATCAATATCCTGGTGTTATCCTCGTCACTTGACTAGAGTTCTAAATTACGAGTTCATTGTAATTAGTTCGTGTGTATCTTCTAAGTGTTAATAATCCATAAGTTAATCAATCATGTATCAATTCCTTCATTTATAACTAAAATAAATCGTTCGGATAAAGTGCATTTGATCCCTGCAACAATAGAGATTTGACGATTAATTGCCGTATATTGTAACCTTTAAATTTTCTTCTCAAACTTGACCAATTGCCATTATAAATGATATTCATACAAAGTTTCTGATTTTAGGGCTGAATGCACTTCTCTCCCCGAAATTTATAACTATCTTTTTTTCCATCACAGAGTTATCCTTTGGACAATTTCGTGAAACCATTCTGAAATCGAAATTAATCGATCGGTTTTTCACACACGACTGATGGATATGAAAGGATTTGTTTGATTTGTGTTCAGGATAATAGCATAAATGATTTTCTGTAAGTAGAACTGGATTAAGCTCCTAAAAGTAAGAAATTGCCAATCCCTATGAAAGTACAATGTAAGCATTCTAAAAATGTGAATGGAATTTCTGACAATTTTAGCTATTATTAAAAAAATAGCAGCATCATTTAGTAATATATTGAGAGAAATATTTATAATTACTTTTCACCTAAAATATTTCATTTAAAAAGCAGTCAACAGATGAATGTCTTACACACTTTTAGTTCAGAGAATTTTCAAATTCAAAAACATCTTAACTGTTACCAAATTCATCTTGTTACGATCCTGAGATGAAGCTTCCATGAAACGTTACACTTATAAAAGAAAAGAGACAATTACATAAATTTCGTCGAATACAATGAGAAGCGTAAGCTATCATCTTTTAATCTTGGTGATTAATTTGGCGATAAAATAAAGACTCTAGAAAATGCTGCAATTTTTAACAATGTCTAGATTAGGGTAAAAGCTATGGACTTTTCACGAGTTTTCCCTGTGAAGTCACACCTGACTGGATTGGCTATAAATAAGGAGATATTTAAAGTCAAAGGGAATCGAATGGGATTAGTTGGCATTGGCTGAGGAGTTCTACCAAGGAATTAGGCGATTGTGTAGTCGAGAGAACCTACCGGGAAGCGGTTTGTACCTTATGGAAACTGTCGAAGCGTGTTTTGGAAGTCCTGAGTATTACTGTGGCGGTTTGTCCGTAGTGCGAACTAGTAAGCCGGTGACCTGAACTTTTTTGAAACTTCCGTGACAGATATTACAAGGACTGTTTTGTGTGTATCTGCATTGTTAATCAGTGCAAATACTGTCTTTGTTCGTGTTGTGTTGCTCATTAGTATAAGGGCTGTGTTTAGTAATTAAACTGCTAATCTGTCCATATTTTGTTACCAGTTTTTATTCGGTGCCGATTACTTGTAAATAAAGCGTCATTTGCGATTCTTTCTCATTTTATTCTGATTTTACGCGTTATTTTTCATGATTCTCCTATTTCACTGAATTCACCCGTTACCCGAGTTAATTTTCTATAACTTTGTTCTCGTAAATGCTAGTTAAGTAATTCATTTGCTTCATAAATTTATAACATCATACACTGTATAGCTTCAATTTGACTTTCTCAACTGGTAGCGCTGAGAGTTTAGCTTAGTTCTTCAGCGTGATTCAAAAAATAATTGCCCATCTAATAGCCTATAAGAAAAATAGTTACGGTTGGTCTCCTTATTATAAAGAATATAAAAAGTAGGAAGGCAGACGTTTCTAATGCTGATTTTTGAAAGACAAAATTTTTAAACATTTTCTACAGTCTAAAATAATATTTTTGTAAGAAATACGATTCTAACATCTATATAAACTTTGACATTTGCCATACATTTCCAGTTATTCATTAATGAATCCTTTCCTTTGCTTTCCACTAATTGTTTTCTACTTCTGTCAAATTCGACGTACTTCATTATAACCCTGTTTTTACTTTATGTTTCAGTAAAATGATAAAAGTGGTAACTGATAAAAAAAAGAGTTGCATCCTTAATTGTATTCAATAACAAATATAAATACATATAAAACGCTAAATCAGAGAATTAGATGTCGCTACTTAACTTCAGTTTGTTTTATATAGAATAAAAATAAGCATAAATACTTTAATTTTTTTTGCCTATATTTTCAACAAAATGCCACTGTGCTGTGTATTATAAAAATGGTTAATTAAACATCTTAAACAAAAAACTAATTAAATTAGCTCTTACGAATTTTTTCGTAACTCTGCTATTTCTCTAGATGCTTAAACAGAAGTGAGTTATAATACTAATAAGCTTAAAAAAGGGTGTTTTGATCGTCTTTTGGACATAATAAAACTGAAAGATATATATAAAATACTGTACCATAAAAAATAATTAAAAAATGTATCATGTAACATTCTTAATCTTTCAGGCTTGTGTGGTGTAATTAAAATCCTCATCAGCATGGAAAATGGTGTTCTCCCTCCGAATCTTCATTATTATAAGCCAAATCCTGTAATACCAGCTTTGGTCAGTGATCAAATTAAAATTCCAACTGACTGCACGCCATGGAAAGCTGATTACGCTGCAGCAAGTGCCTTCGGCTTAGGTGGTGTCAATGTCCACGTAGTCTTGAAATCTAATGGCGATGACACGAAACGACCGCAAAATTCTAAAATTCTTCAGCTAGTTCTGTATAATGGAAGGACGCAAGATAGTGTGCGGTATTTATTTGAATATTTGCAGATTTGTGCAAAAGAGCAAAACACTCCTGGAGTGCTTTCTCGGGAATTTTTCGCTCTTCTCCATAAATCTGTGTACTCTTCATGTAAATTGAAACCATACCGAGGATACAAGTTACTTGTGAATGATGAGGAAATAGCCGAGATAAAGGTATAGTAATGTAAACCTTTCTTCTGAATTCCTTGAAATTTAATTTGAATGATTTTTCTTGTTTATGCTATAAACAAGAAAAATCATTAGAATTGTTTCATTGTAATTATATATAAAACTGAATACTAGTACAGTAATTTTAAAAAGTAGAAATGAAAAGTAAAAATACGAAACATTATTTGTGTTATGTAAGATGTCAAGACACAAAAAGAGAATGATATTTTAAGAAAAAAATAAAAGGCGATTTATAAAAATGAAATTGAAAAAGCGAAACAGAGTGAAAAAACGAAATATTAAGAAATGTTTTTAATAAAAATATGAGCACACTATATTTATACGCATAAAAAAATTGCATGCAATTCATGAGTAAGTGTGGAAGAAAAATTAATAGAATCTAAAAAAAATCGTTTTTATATTGTTAAAATCACATTATCCTTTGTCCATGATAATGTAGCACAAAAAATAAAACCAAATAGAATATCTTAGTCTTTCATTATGCTTATTCTTTGTCTTTCGTTATCTTACTTATACCTTTTTTATGCAATTTATTAAAGGTCCTCAATGCTTAACTTGAAATTAGTGAATCTTACGTTACACAATGGTGGATTATCAGTCAATGAGCTTTATATAATTTGATGCTTTGAAATTGTCTTTTGATGATATTAATTTTTTTAAATCACTATCATCGATTTGTTTTCTTTTGCTTTCCGGATTCCTTTCAGAGCAAACAATGCGTCTCTTAGGATCAAACTGGACAATGGTAGCCTAATAATTATGATCGTAGACTCGCAGTCAACAGTTTTTGTCGAGTCGTGGCTTCGACCCCTGTTGTCCTTAATAACACTCCGTATGATGCACATTAAATCTGTCGTTTCTCGAAATTCTCCATTTGGCGTAGTGTGGAAATTTGAAGATGAGTGCAAGCTCAGATATCCTCCTAGTCACTTGATCAAGACACAACATTTTGAAGTCCGTCGCTAATAGCCTTTTAAAAATTACCAAAGCCTATACTCACTACGTCTCGAACTACTGCTATGTAGTTGAATGCGGCTGTTCCTCCCATTCAACTTACGGCACCCGACTAGGTTCGAAGACCAATTTTTTAAAAAATACTTTTCAGAAGAGTCTTTTAGTGTCAAGTGATAGAAATAGACTCAAATAACAATAAATTTATATATATATACATATATAACCTCTAGGGTTTGAAAAAAGGTGTTTTTTTAATGAAATTTTAGCAAAATTTACAATGTTAGGAAAAACAGCATAATTAAACAAATAATAGACATAATGGACTTTTATTTCATATATATACTTCTTACTCCTTGTAAAGTGTAACTGACCGCAGAATAACAATTATTTTAAAAAATAAATATTTTATAAGGATTCGAAGTTGATGTTAATGATTTTTCATCAAAATTACTACATGCTTTGGAACGAAAAAGACTGCAAAATGTGTCCAAATGTAACTATCTCTAAACCTGCAGTCTATTACACTCCCAAGGACTTGTTAAATATGTGTACCAAATTTTATTGAATTTGGTTGGATTGCTTTGGAGATATCACGTTTTTCGTGCATGACTTTTGGTGAAATTTTAATTCTTCAGAGAACACATTTAAAAAATATATTTATAAGTTACTTAAAGTTAATATTAATGAAACAACTTAAAACTCTCCAGTTTTACATCTTATTCCTTCCTTCTCCTCAATAGTGATGTTTCCTTTTTTTCTAATGGACCTAAGTTTTCTTGTGGAGGTTTTTGTTGATGGTAGTGAGAGCCATTTTAATTCTTCAATACTCATCCTACAAGGATCATGGACTAATTTTTCAAAATTGACAACCAGGAAAATTTTATAATGAGAAATAATTGAAAAAGACTCATAATATCACAAATACTTGAGAGTATAAAAATATATACATATATATTACATCTAAGTTTTGAAAAAGAAATGCTCTTTATGAAATTTTAGCAAAATTTTACATGTCAGGAAAACAGCATAATTTAAAAAATAATGGCCATAATAAATTTTTGTTTCATATAAATATACTTCATAATCCCTCTGAAGTGTCACAAACTGCACATTAACAAATATTTAAAAAAATAAATATTTTATAAGCAATCGCAATTGACGTTAATGATTTTTCGTCAAAATTAATTTATGTTTTCTTAAAAAAGGAACTATAAAACATGATTAAATGGAATTATCTCAGAACCAGTGGTTTGTAACATTCTGAGGGGATTTTGAAATATATGCACTAAATTTCATTTAATTTAGGTAAACTGTCGTGGAAATGTTTCAATTTTTAAGCAAAAAATTTCGTGAAAAATTTATTTTTGAAGAGCACATTCAAAATATATAATTATTTTAAAATTGACAGTAGAATAAGTTAAAACTCTCCAGTTTTATAAGTCACTCCTTCATTTTCCTCCATTTTTATGTTTCTTTTTTTTCTTATGGCGCGAAGCTTTCTTCTGGAAGTTTTTGCTGTTGGCAGTGACTGGCACCAACACAGTGTAAGCACCAACTGGTTCCATGTTCGATGAAGACCCTTTATGGCGATTGCAGTGGCCTTTGTGATTTGATAGTTTGGAATTACATTTCCTGCAAAATTGAGATAAAGTCTCAAAGTCCACAACTTTTCCACTGTCTACAGATATGGCACTAACACAACCATTTAATGATGAATACCCACGGCGCTGCCAGGTACCATCCACAGAAACACCACAATTTGTAACATCATTTGGACATTTCTTTAGTTGTCGAATACTTTTTGCAGCATCATTCACACTCTTTTCACCAACGCAAGCAGCAGCACAAAGAATTTTCTTTTCCTGTTGACGGAATGCAAGCTTTGAAAGAAAGGGAGGCAGATTCAAGATGGCACATAGCTTCCTTCCTGCGGATAACCCTCTTCCAATTAAACGCAAACCATACACAAAACAAGTATTAATTTCATTCATTTTGTCTTTTTTCTTGGATGAACAAAATGAAAATACAAAGTTACAGTTTTTGCAATGTAGAGAAAAGTTTGAAGAAAGTCCAAATCTTGAATCCTCCACAAGAAACAAACTACTTTCTCCACACTTTTCAGTTTTACAACGCAAGACTGAAAAAACACTAAGTAAAATTTGTAAGTCGATAATAATATTTCCTGTTAAATGTCCTGATGAATTATTTTCAGCATGCTCAGATTTGTTACTATGCTGTAGTTTCCTTTCGCTCGCAGTCTTTTCTCTTTCACAGAATGACTCAGTAAGAGTACTAGCGTTCTGATTTCCATAAAACCTCCTTTTGCGTGGACGATAAGAACGACTTTTGCCCATATTTTCAAGAAAAATAAACTTAAAATGAATGTCTTACAAATAAAGAACTGAAATTAAAGCAAAGTATAGGGGGAAAAAACTAACGATTAGCAAAGTTATACGAACGAAAAATGTAAACAAACAGTTATAAGCGGTAGTCAAAATCTCTGTTGCCAATCATCTAAAACAGAATTGCTTGAAATAATTATTAATAATTCGTAGCTTAGTAAGTAGAAAATTAAAATTGAGGTTTTAAAACATAATTTTAGGGAAATAGTGCTTTAAAAAAGGATAAATCGTCAACTTCCTGTCACAAATGTCACTACTTCCGGTTTCGGTTTCAATAACAGCACACTATTAAAAAAGCTATAACTTGAGTTCTATCAAACATAAAATAATAATAAGGACTGTTTTGGAATCTTAAAAAGTGGGGCTTTAATTTACAATCAGAAAAAAATATCGAAATTTTCATCAAAAAAGGCTTTTTCAACCTAGTCGGATACCTTACCCTAAAATTTAATTTTTGTAAATATCAAATTTCGAAGCATAATAATTCTAATTTTTTTCAAATGGTTTTAGTAATATTCGATTTAATTTAAATATTTCACTGAGAGCTGTTCTTTCTGAAAAACAAATTCCTTTTCTTAACAAATTTTCTGCATCCTCCGAGAGGGAGATTTACACAGACGGATCAAACATCAGGTCCGAAACTGAATTCATCATGTGTGTCTTCCACCGGAGTACTCTAAATAGGGTCTATATGTTTATGCCTAATTCTTGTAATTCAGTTTTCCAGGCCTAGTTTTCTTCAATCTGATTTGCTGATATGTAAGTAGTCTCTCATAACTTTAAAGTTTCTGTTTACTCCGACAGCTAATCATCAATTTTGCTACTGCAAAGTACCAGAAATAAAATGGCTTTTATTAATTCCATTAAAGCAAAATTAGCATTTTAATCTGATTTTTACTGCTTGCTTAAGGTTCAGGCGTGTGTCGAAGATTATTATAACGAAATGGCGGATTTCTTTGCAACGCTCGGTGTCACTGATGGCGAAAGAATGGATGTCCCGGCTCTTCGGTCTCATATAGTTATGATTTTAAGAAATAAACTTCTTTCTAACTGGGAGAACTGGTGGTCAACTTGTAACACTATTATTTGGGTTCAGTCCTATGTTTCTAAACCAAATCTGAGTTTTTGTACGAAATCTGGTTTTATTGCTCGCTTCATAACTGGTCGTGTTTTTGTATTTCCTATTTAAATCGTTTTACTTTGAAAAATACTAATTTATGTCAATGTGGCTCTGAGGGAGTGGCTGACCACTACAATATTATTTGCCCTTTTTCTACGATATCTTTTCATTTAAAATGTTGAAGCGAACTTATTTTGCTGAAGCCGTGTGTGAAAATACTTACATTTCAAGCTTAATCCCTATATTCTGACGACTAGTAAAATTACCCAACAAATTTCATAATTGTTTCATATTTAATTACATTTCTGAATTTTCAATTTTTCATATTATGCGCTCTTAATTGTATACCTGTATATATGTATATATTTTTGTCGATTGCTTCATTTCTGAATTTTTCAATTTTCCTTTCTGTATATACTACTTGAATCAACGCTGTCACCGGCAGAGTTTGACAGCATGACTCATTGTATTAGCATCCGATAATACCAGGAAATCATGATTTCATTGGAATACAGATTAATATGCATTCCAAAAAAAGAAAAGAAAAATGAAAAGTGAAAAAAGTTAAAGTATTAGAATTATTACCTCAGAAAAGAACGTTGTTAGAACCATGACGTATCTGAAAACAATTTTTTTGATTTTGTTTTCTTTCAGTTTTCGAAATTATGTTTATCTTTTGTTCTTTGCTTCAACATGTACTGTTATTTGAAACCCTTGTTGTTGTAAAAAATTGTAAACAAATATTTGTTTCTTTTTGCCTACAAATGCTGAGTGTGGGGGTGATTGTCTCCCGGAGGGCCAATTTGCAGCTTTTAACCCTTTGGGTAAGCTCGGTCCCCTTGGGCATTTCGCCAACAGCTCTCGTATAACTTCTTAGGGAAACGTTAATAAAGAATCACAGCCACAGACTCATCACTTGGATCCAATAGAAAGATGAAGGAGAGACAATTACGGAAGTCCTTCTCCGTACATGTAAGAATTACCTTACCTCCTCAAGTAATGGATTAATTAAAAGAATAAAGGATAACGATAATATTATGTACTAGTGCTAGTGGGCTCACGCTCACCGAAATATTAACTTACGGAGTAGCGGAAATTGCGATGTAGCTCCAGATCCCGATTATCATGGTCAGAAATCATCTTTCCACCCGATACCTTAAAATATACGGTGGTGGGAAAAGAATTTTGGTCAACGACTTTCCTAACGGAGGAGGTTTTCAGGGAAGGAGCATTAAAGCATTTACTTGTAAAATGGAATGAATTCTAATTTTCAAATCCTCCTCTAAATAACTGCTGCGCTGAATTTTCTTCAAAATGTTTTAGCCAGAAAAATTGGCAAAAGCATCGTTACCTATAATTGTAAATATTTTTTTACTGGTTCCTTATAAAAAAAATCAGCATTTCATACCTGAATGTTAATAGCAAAGATTTCGGTATTGAACAAAGATGTACGTTGATTATGTATCACTATGTCTTTCTGAGTCTTGTCCAGTAGAATTAGAGCCAGAAAAGCTGGAAATAAATGTCATCAAGTATGTTTCTGGAGAAGACAAGCGAAAGGGCTGCGTCAAATCAAGTTCCAAGACCAAGAAATCTCTTCGAATTTCAACACAAAGGGAGTTCTAGCAAAGACTAATAAACACTTAATTGACATTTTTCATTTAGTAACAATAAATCTCTTTAATATTTTTCTTTTCTTTTGAATTTTAGTACCTGAATATGATTAAAAATGTTTATGTTTTGTAGGCAATATATAGTTGAAGAATAAAGCTGAATTACATTTTAAAATTTAATTTTTCCAAGCGCTTTTGTTGTTCAGAATGTTTAAAAAAATAGTAAAAAGTCGCATGAAATCCAAAATTTTATAAATTACCTTGAGGGAAAATGGTGGAATAACTAAATATTAAAGTGTATAAAGTAATTTTTTCTGCTTTTATTTGACATTTTGCAATAACTATTTATAAATATGGAAATTTAAATACATTGAAATAAAATGGATAAAAAACTATATACATATATTTTTTAAGTTTCACTTGTATGGAAGTATCCTCCTGAAAAACCATGCACCAATTCGAATTGTGGAACGTATTTAAATTATTGCATTCGAATTTAAATCGCTAATGAAACTGCGTTTGAACTTAAAAACAATTCAAAATAAACCCACAAACCATTGAACTGTGAGTAACTTTCGTATCCAATTTTAAATTGTGCTAATCAGACACAGAGGTTGGTGTGGAAAATTTCCGACATAACAAAGATGCATGACATTTTTTTTTTTTAAACTAAACTTATTTTTATTTTTCTACATAGTCTCCTTGTAAGCCTACACATTTCTCCCATGCTCCCATCCCTTTAACCTTTCCAAATAATACTCGGCGTCTTTCTCTACAAAATAATTGTTTACAAAAAGGATGGCCTCCTCATTTGACGAAATTCTCTGTCCTCCGAGACAAAGATTTTATATCAGGGAACGAAAAGAAGTTGCTTAAGAGCCAGATCTGGTGAGTAAGGAGTGTGTTCAAGAAGTTCAAATCGTAATTTTCGCCGTCACAACCGGCGAAAGATCACGCCGGTTGCCATCACAGATCTGAGACAATGTGTCTCAGACCTGGTGAAATTGAATTTTCCCCGTATTTTCTGCCTACAACTTGTCAAATAATAATGCGTAGTATGCTCCTGTGATTATTTTTCCTATTTGAAGATAATCAATTAAGACAACTCCATGAAAATCCCCGAAAAATAATCGTCATCAATTTCCCAGCTGAAAAAGCAGTTTTGGCAGCCTATTCCTTCCACTGTTTTTATTGTATTTTTGTTTTGAACTTATAATAGTGTATCCAAATCTCAATTACAGTAATTAATTATTACCAAAGGTCTAATTTATTGCTCCTAAACTGCGCCAACAGAGCGTTGAAAAGGTTCATTCGAACACGTATTTGGTGTAAAGTGGGCAAACGCGACACCTAACAATCGGACAGCTTTCTCATGCCTAGATTGAGTATATGACAAACACGTTCTGTGGACATATTCATAGCCTCTACAATCTCTCTCATTTTGATTCGACGGTCGTCTAGCACCATTTGATGAGCTTAAGCGATGTTATCGTCAGTGGTTGCAGTTTTTGGACATCCTGAGCGTTCATCGTCTCTCAAGTTGGTACGGCCACATTTAAATTCAGTTGACCAAATATCCACGGTGGTAAATGATGGTGCAGAGTCCCCATACACAACATGCAACTCATCTTTTGTTTTTGTAGGCGTATTGCCTTTCAAAAACAGATATTTAATAATAACTCATACTCGATTTTTTTCCATTTTCACAAAAACGATTGTCAAACAACAACTGCGAGCCAAAATGGTTTAAATTTTGTTTAGTACCTGTCAAAAGATGTGCGACTACATTTACTAGTTCTTATTGACGAGTGCTGCCATCTTTATATTAAGATCGGAAACTTTTCAAACCACCTTTGCAGTTACTTATGAAAGTTTATTTGAAAGTTAGAGGCTTCACATGTAAATTTGCCAACACCGAATTGGGAGCCTTCTTTAGATAAAGATAATTAAGAAGGCATCATTTATTTGGGGATTTGGAATTTACAACTGATTTTAACTGTTTGAAAGCTATTTATTCCGAGAGTTTATGTCGTAAAATGAATTTGCATTATGTCTTAAATTTGTTAAAATGAAAATGTTTTTCAATCAAACGTTAACTATTACTTTGCAGAAAGTGGAGAATGAGAAGAGGCCTGTGTGGTATCTATTTAACTGTACTTTGAATCCGGAACCTGACAGGGCCAATAATCTCATGAAAATCAAAGTCTTTGAGAACTCTATTAAATCGTCAGCTGAAGTATTAAAACCATTTGGACTTGATCTAATAGACCTAGTAACCAATCAGAACAAATCTGAAAATCATTTAAGAAGTATTACTTCGGCTTACTCTATGATAGTTGCTACGCAGGTAAAAATTAATATAATTATTTTTGAAAATGTATTTGTTCACGATTTCAAATTTAAGAATTTCCTATTCTTTGGGCAAATTGTACGATTTCAGTGCATTTAAGAAAATTAGTAATTCATATTTATCAGATATAAAATACAGCAAAATACCAAAACAGCTCTCTCATTTTAGAATACGCTTCCTCCTTTTTGAAGCTTAATTTGATTTAATCGCAAAAATACGCCACTAACTTTTGTTTTGTTTCTAATTCAAGACATATAAAACAGTTTCATATCCTACTGAGCACTTTTCTTTCTTAAAATACTAATTTTTATCTGAAAAGGCTCATTTGTTTAAAAACTTGTTAGAATCATGTTTCATTCTGGTTTACATACATAGGAGAATCCTTTCTTAAAATAAAATGTTAAAATTTTAAATCTTTCACCATTGATTAAAGGCATACATTTAGATGTTTACCCTGAAAATAGTTTAAATCACTTGATTAATAACATATCTGAAACAAAAATTAAAATCTAAATATCCTGAGTATGGCGACAAAATGATTTTAAATTTGTTTTGACAGATCCTTTTAATCGCAAATTTAATGTTTTAGTTTCATGGGGCCAAAGCGTTTTCGGAGCCAACAACTATATTGATTATTAAGGATTAAAGAAATTTTAATTTCTAAAACTTGTAAATATTTTAACTTCGTGCTTAACTCGCAAAGGTGAACCAAGGAAAAAAAAACTGTTTATTACTTTATTACTTCAGATTGCACTTGTTGAAGTTCTGAGTGCTGTCGGAATCGTCCCTGGCGGACTGATTGGCCACGGTATGGGAGAACTGCTTTGTGGTTATGTCGATGGAAGTTTCTCTGCTGAACAAGTGGTATTAGCTGCTTACTGGACAGCCAAAGTGCTAGAAGAATCTAGTTTAGTGGATGGAGCAATGGTCGATATAGGTAAGTTTTACTTTAAGCTTACTTTCTGTAAAATGCAAAGACAAGAGTTTTAACAAGTTTCATGCGTTGAAAATCTATTTTTCCTGTAGCATTACTGGAGAGAATTACACAAGATGATATTTGTAGAAAATTAAACATTAGTAATAAATTAAGATAAAATTAGACTTGGCTAGAGTTATTTTATCCTAATTTACTACTGTTCTGCAGTTGTAATGTTTTATTTTAAAAGTGAATTTATTGTTTTCTTTCCTTTTTGATTATTACTACAGGTATTATAAAATCAATGGGCCATTTAGAGATCATGTATTGAAAACAGAAATACGCTTAAAAATATAACGTTAATAACGCTTTAACGTTAAATAACGCTATAACGCTATTTTACGTTAAATAACGCTTTAACGTAAAAGTATAAAACTATGAAACGAAGGAAATTTGATTTCCCTAAAAGTAAGCGAAATGGATGAACGTTTTTTTTTTTTTATCTCCGAATCCATTTTGGCGATATTTTAATCAGGTGTGCATTTAGAACAAAAAATGAAATGTAACGTTTTTCAAGAACCGTTAACTTTGAACATGAGTTATTGTACTTATTTGTTATAGTTTTTTTTTTTTTGTTTTGTTTCTTGTGTCCTTTTGCTAAGCCTAATTTTTGATTTTCCAGGTATCGTTTCTTAAAATCAAGCCTGCGTGACATTTGTTTATGTGTAATCTCAGTTAAACTAACTTCTCTTAGAGTTTATTTTGATCATCTTCTTTTTTATTTGGCAGGAATTGGAAGATTATAATATTACGATTGCAAAATATCATAGAACTCGAAGCCGAAAAGAAAAATTACTGGAGTTTCAGCGCTACATAGTTATGATTAAAATAGTTTTTTACAGAATTAAAAAATATTTAAAATATTAAAAAACATTTATTTGACAGTTTACTTTTTGGAATTGAGTATTTCTTTTTATATGTAATAGACCAAAACTTTCGACTATTAGTTACCGTATAAAATATTTCTGGCCATAAAAGATATCACCAAACTTGATATCTTAAAAAGTAAATGTACATGGAAGTAGTTCTACTAAACAAGATGTTTCAATACATGTGTGGAAACACATACTCAAAGGAAATCCGTTGAATAAATTTCCTCTTAAGAACTATTAGAAGTGTTTAATGCGCTTGAAATATATTTCAGTTCAATTAATTATTTCATTAGATATTGTTCAGTGCTCAGAGCGGGAATTGAGAGTTACAGGAATATCTTACCACGGGAAATAAAATTCACAGGAGAAATTAAAACATCAGTTTGCTAAGAAATAACACATATATCTGAATAAGTTTATTTTCCATACTAATTGACCCTTATTTACATAATGTTGTAAGTTACAGCTATTGATGTTAATTTGTTTCATAACTCGATGAATCGTAAAGTTTTAATTGTTATCCTGAGAAATAGTATAAATTTTAATTATTACTTAGAGCGGGCAAGATATAAACTTCATTTTTAATCATTATTCTTAAGATTTCTCTACATAGTCATCATTTAAAATTATACATTTCTCCCAGTGTTGTGTCGACGGTAGCCTGCTTGCAGACTCACGAATGGAAGTTTTCACCGAGTTGCGGTCGTCACTTGACCGATATTCAAAATTACGAGATCCATCCCCAATAGCCCTCGTGTTACTTCTAGTTCAACGTTAATAAAACTAAACCAAATCGTCGAGTAGTGGGGCGAGGTCTCAGATCCTCCCAAAGGCGTGATGTAGAAGTTTGAAGAAGGAGCGCAGGAGTCGTCCTCAATTCTTGACCGATGTTCAGAATCCGTCGTCAATAACCCTCGTATGTTTCTCAATGCGAAGTTAATAAACACAATCCTCCTAGTGTTTCTTGATATTTCGAAGACCATCATTGAAGAACTCAGAAGATTTTGATTTTTATAGATTCCTGAAACAAAATACAACTTAACATTAACAGCTGCGATTCACAACATTATGTAAGCAAGGATAAATTAATATTCAAGCAAAATTTTATCTTGATATAACAGTTATTTTTGTGCTCCTTAAGTTATGCCAAAAAAGTGTAATATTTTTACTTTAAAATTTCTGTCCATTAATATAATTTTTGTTCAAATTTCTTAAAAAACATAAAATTTCAAAAATATCTATGTAATTTGCATAGAATGGCAAATTCCGAGAATGAAGTACTTGAATTTCTCGAAAAATTGGAATTTTTTTAGTTAATATAGGATTCTGGTGATAGCTAATAATTTTCTTCAGGAGTAGGAATAGTGAAGAGGAACATTTTCGCCATTATAAGTTTTTTTTCTTCATGCATATAGGAATTTTGTCTTTCCGAAGAATTTTTATTTTCTGTCGCCCTGAAAATAGAATTATTATGCCCAAAAGAACTAAGCGAATTTGAACCGCATCATTCATATTGAAAAGGCGTTTTTTCGTACTGAAATTTGTAGAGAAACAATTTACCACTTAGCTTATGGAATTGTTTTATTGATAAAGATCTGGAACACGAAATAATGTATAAATATCTTTAATGGCAAAATCTTTTGCATGAGGCCGAGTAACAATTTAAATTATCTTAGCTAACGCCATTAATTTATACACGTGTTTATAAAAAAAATAATTGTTGTTTAATCTTTTGAATGATTTTTTAATTGTTCCGCAAGATATTTAATGGACGTTAAAATTTTTCAGTATGAAAATGCTGCTTTAAAAGCCTTATCAGCCTTTAAAAATATTTTAGATGAAAATATAGTTCAATTTTTTAAATAAAATTTCTGTTTTTAGATACTAAAATATAATTAGATGCTACAGTTCTGTGAAATAATTACTGTCATGAGTTATGAATCGATCGAAAAAGTCTGAAAAGGGATGGTTACATTTATGAAAGAATAAGTACAAAATTATAATTTATCCATGTATGTAGTAACTGTCAGAAACCATCCTGTTCAAAAGTGAAAGGGAAGTAAATAGAAACGTGCTTAATAAACAGAAACGAAGCTCGTTTAAAATTTTCGTGTGTTTGTACAATAAAAATGAAATAAAATTCATTTGCTAATAACTACATGTAATATTTTAAATATATTTAATTCTAAGACGTTTTTATTAAAATACAAATAATATTAGTATTTTTAAAAAGCAAACATTAAAACAAATTTATCTTTTAGAAACTGTAGTTCTTTTACGAGTACTATGCCAAACATGCGAACTGAATATTTTTAATGCGACAATAATTCAAATTAATCTAATCTTTTTTATCATTATAACGATTACTGTACCTTTTCAATTCGTAGCTGATAAAAATACCTTCTATGCATGAGTTTCGCGCTCTATATTTAGAACCTGAAGGTTCCATTTGAAACGTGTGTACTTTCGCTTGATAGTTGTTACAGTTTCCGTGAGATGAACCGATAGTTTAATTTTTTCAAAATTTCAAACACACAAAAAATTATTATAAAACGGTGTTAATAATTTCAATTCATTTGAAATCAATACGAGTTTGTTAATTACAGGTATCAATTGGTCCGAAGCTCATAAGTGTTGTCCCAAAGATATATTTCCTTCAAGACATCTTTCGGAGTATTATGTCTCAGTATCCGGGCCCATAAAAAGTGTGAAAGCATTTGAGGAAAAAATGAGGTCTGAAAACATTTTTACCAAGGAAATTGCCTGTCAAGGATATCCCCTTCATTGTCACAATATGTACTCGTATGCTAACACTGAAAGATTATGGAAAAGTTTAGAAAAGGTAATATTATTTATACTTGAATATACATATATATTCATACAATAATGTCTAAAAAGCTACATATTAAAGAAAGTTAAAATTCAAAATGAAAACTAAAGAAAAATTAATATAACTTATATAAAAATTATTATAATTAATTAAACGCATTAAAATTAAAAATTTAAAATAAAAATATATTAAACAACTAAAAAATATGAGGAATATATATGTGTGTGTGTTTACTAAATTTAATGGATGAGTAAACAGGGGTATTACAATTTATATGGCTGTTTTGCGAACACCGTTTCTGAATAAAATATGTTTTTTCTTTTTGATTAGAGAGAGGCAAGAGATGATTTTATGATTAGAATGGAGAATGCCAGACATATGGCTTTGCCATCATGGCTACTGTGGAAGAGAGAGAATTTTACAATGTTTCGAATTTATCTGGAGGGATTTCTTTAAGTCATAAGGTCAGGGACGTCTTAAAACTTCTTTAGGCCTTGCACCCTTATGAAAAAATAGGCCCCATCTGTGACCCTTTAATCTAATTTGGTGTATATACATGTACATTTCAATAAAAGCAATCCATAGAAAAATTAGGTTTTATGTGAATATTCGTTTTCTTCATTTTAAATTCGAAAAATCATTTTTAATTAGGTTTTCAAAATCAGCTTTTCAGAATATTTCATTTTCATTATTCATCAAGCTTAAATTTTTCAAACGTAATTGAGTCATACGATTTTTCATTTCTTTTATGACCAGTTTGAGTTTTGAAAATGAACGCTCTCCACTCGCGTGAGTAATTAAATTGATAAGAAAATTCCCATTATTATTTCAATATTGGGAAACTTGTGAATAGTCTATCATCATATATGTATGTATAGAGTATGTACATCCCAATTCTAGTTCCCTCATGCAACAACTGTTCTTCATCTTCATCTGCATTTGTAGAATTTAATTTTTTATTAATCTTTATTTTTTCATTTCTTCTTTTTGCTTCTACTTAAGCCTTTCGCTATTAATTATAATATATGATTTGAAATGTTGACATTCCAATTTCAGTTCCTCTCCATTAATGTTTTTATCGTAAGAATTTGATATTTTCTCGGATGCTATTTTAATTTCTGTCTCATCGAAATTAGAAGTATTTTCAAAAAAATCCAAGCATTTCAAAAAGCTCCATATTTTTTACTACTCATTTGCATATTGCAAATTAGAGAGTCGGTTATTGGTTAAAGTTTCTATTTTAAATTTCTGGCTGTGGCTGATTTCAAACGTTGTGTCTGTGTCTCTATTTCCTTTAAAGAAAGTTACCCTAAAACTGCATGGTCTTACACGTTTGTGAACACTTTGATACTCTGTTATAAATGATACTTTCTGGGCTTTTGACTCATAATAGTCAAAAGAGTCTCTTTTAGGTTTTATATATTTCGTTAACGATTTTGATAGTTTTACACCTTTCGACAAATCCATATTTTTACTCTGGAGGAATAGATTTACTTTGTCAATACATGTCAAAATGTCATTCCAAAGGATAGTTCAAAAAGTAGTTTCTAATTCATTCATCTTAATTTATAATTTTTTAGCAGGAAGTCGAATATACTCTTCCTGTAATTCATCATTAATTAAGCAAACCAGGCACATGACAATTTCTGAATATCCGGAGCCTAAAGCTTTAATTGCATTTTAGCATACTGACCAATGTGTTTTTGATAGGATTTTCGGTACATTTTTATTTCTGTCTCAGTTCACAAATTTATTGTTAGTATATTCCAACGATGGTTTGAGGATGAGAAAAATTATAAAGATTTTGGAATAAATCAAAATTAATTGTTACATTATAGTTACATTCTACTGTTTGAGCTCCAATTAAATTCATAAAATGTCCTGCACATGGTACGTATATAGCGTATTTTTCTCTCCTTGAAGTCGGACTTGCAATCTTGAATATTTCCGAGACGTATTTGAGGCATTGTCTTATGACTGATTACTACAATCACTAAGGGAAATGTTGTTTTTTTCCAAAATTGAAACCACATCATCCATCAGATACTCAATGTTGTTATTTTCCAAAATTGAAACCACAACATCCATCAGATACTCTGCAGTATGTTCTTTAATATTAATAAATTGCAGAAATCTTTTAATGGTTGCACCATTTGGGACATACCTCTATATAAAAGTTAGTTGATCAGCATGAGTCATATTTGAGGTAGAATCAATGCAAATAGAATAATATTCAGCTTTCTGTATTTCAATGACTATAGTTTCCAATGCTTTTAACTCCATGACTTCAATGAATTCATCACAAATTGTAGCAGATAAATGATAAGGATTACCTTTTCCAGAATTGTCGTTCTTTTTATTATATTCATTTAGAAATGGATCAAACTTACTTAGAAGTTCCAAAGTGCCTAAAAATTTTAATTATTCATTGAACCTATAGTTTCGTTTTCCCTTCTGAAATGCAGTCCTCTTGGACACTAAGAATTTTATAACAGCCTGTATTCTCTTTAGCACTGACCCGTGGGGAGACCGGGTATGACAAAATAGTTCCACTGTATGCTCATGCATGACGTAAGATGAGATTAAAATGGGTACACAGTCTCTGGGGATATAGCCGGGCAGCCTGCCCATGGGGAATATATCAGGGTACCTCAGGGACTTCCCTTCTTTAAGTAGGTAAGGGCATCATGAACCTGGGCACCCTTGTGATCTTTTTCTTTCCCATGAAGTTTTCTGTCTTTAGTAAACAGAAGTGACGAACGTCCGGGTTACCCTAGCGATCCTTCTCTACTTTCGTTCCTCCTTTTTGTCAACCTTTTTATCTTTTATTTTTAATTTTTTCTCTTCCAGACCACAGTTAAATCTTGTTCGGCGCAACATAGCCACTTCTGGCTATGACGCCAACAACCTTTACATTCACTCACTCACTCTCTTTTTACTTCCAATTTGTGATAAATTATTAGAAAATAATAAAGTATTAATAAGTGATAAAGTATGAATACATTATAAGTTTTAAAGTATTATATCTTAAATTAAAATATATATAATAAATTTCAATTTTCTACAGGAAAATCGGATCAAACGTACACACGCAAATGGAACATTTTTAGTGAAGGGTATTATACACTAAAAATCTCTTATTTTGTGCTGTGTTGGACGAGAATTTTTCAATTTTCAATATTTGCTCTTAAGAAATTAAATTATTGTTCAAATTTTTCTAATTATCAAATCAGATAAATGTAGATTATTACAGGATCTATGATTCCTGTAAATGATTGTTTTTCTACATTTATATTACATTACTACAATCGTTGTAATATATTCGTTTTATAAATGTTCCTTTTTATTTGTGTTTCAATAATAATAAAAAAAGGATAGTCATTTGAATTGATAGTTGCTTTCCATATCAGAAACATAAAAATATTTCTCTGAATTACAATACACATCGAAAATTCTTTTGGAAGATCATAGTGCATTGAAAATGAAGGAAGCGCACATTTATGCATATTAATCAATATAAAAATATTCTAAAGAGTCCTTTGAAACATTTATACATAATTTTATAAACAGTTAAGAGATTATTTCATGTTGTTCAGAGGTAGAGATTGGGAGAAAATTAACACACACACAAAAGCAGAATTTTTTCAAACTGGATACTATTTTTATATACTCTCTGTAAAAAAAGAGCAAATAAAATTACATATCACTTTACTTTTTTCAATGCGATATAAATATTTGTATATTATCTTAATTCTCAAAGAAATACTATTCAAAAATAAAAACATAATTACCTTTAGCTGTTTCAAAGAAATTAAATTTACAGGAAGAAATTGCCGATTTAAAACTGTAGGCCACTCGTTTCTTCAAAAAGTGTGATTTCCTTCAAGATCTTTTCAACCCTCTTTTTATTAGCCCTGACACTTGTCCTAAAATAGAGAATGTGTTTTTGTCACTTCTGTTGGGGGCTTAAATGTATTTCTTGTCTATCCATGAGCGATCCTTAACTCATGTGTGCAAATAAATAAAAGGACGCAGGAAGGAGTGTCTGTTATGTCTGCGACTGCCCTTTTCACAGCAGCTTTTATTTGAATAAATTGAGCATATATCACTTTAGATAATCAGCAAACGTTGTAAATAGGAATATTTAATGTAGAAGTAACCGTCCTTTAACCAGTCATGTCCGTGAATAACATTTGACGATTAAAATTATTCTGATCATGAATCGTATTGAGGCCGAGTAGTGAACGAGACGAGGCCCCCTCAAAAGCGAGACCCTGGGCCCTGGCCCAGTTGGTCCATGAATTAAGACGTCCCTGCATATGGTATTGGATGAAGAGATCTTGAGGAAATTCTGTTGAAGATGAAGAATCGAATTGGGATTATCCCAACAGCTCTGCGAGCATGGGACAATTGATTTGGTAGATTTTACGAGTACATGACTGTATAAACTGAATGATAAATTGGAATCGTATAAGAAAATAAAAACGAACGCTTTAATGTGAATTAAAGAATGGGAAAAAGTTAGAAAATTAAATTATTTTTAAATGAAATCATTTAACTCATACGAGTTTATATATATATTCTAGTTGGAGAATGTCGATTTTCTTCAGTGAATGTCAACACAAACCAAAAACGGCGGTGAAAGACCGAAATATTTTGTTATGTTCTTATAAATTCGAACCTTTGCGATGTGTGTCGACAAACACAGATATAGTCAGTTGATGGTCGAAACGAGAAACCGACGTCGACAAACAGTTGAAAGTCTGGAGGCAGGCAGTCTCCAATTCCTTTGTTCTGCCGTGATTGAGTTCCCGTATCATATATATGCTATACCTTGTAACACTTGATAATTGTCAGTATTATACAAAGTTTTCTTTTGTATGTTATGTTTTCCTTAAACTTTATTTTTTTATGTAATCATTGTGAAATAGATTATACTGTACTTAAAAAAGTGTTGTAGTGGTCAGTTCGGAGTTTAACATTGTGACATTAGGCTATTCATGATTTTCTCTTTACTAACCTCGGGAACTTTTATGAAGTTGAAATGCATAAAATTACAATTTCTTTGAAACAAAATGAAGCGTGATTATGAAAATTATATGAAAATAGAAGTGAAGTGAAATTATTTAGATATAATGATATGCAAATAATATGCAATTAATGCAACTTGAGGGAAAATAGAGGATAACAACTTAACGTGAGCATTGTAATTCGACTTGAAATTCTTGTTTTAGTTTTGTGGATTGAAGATAATTCTACTTGAAATATTAAGAAAAAATTGAGGAGAGAGGTTAAATTAAAAACGTTAAGATAAGATCGGTGTTACGTTGGGAATCTAGAAAGAACAACATTAGCTATATTCTACTGTGATAATTAATAAAGATTTCTGTTTTGTTCTTGCGTATCTTCTATCGAAGTTTGGTCATTATTGTTTAATATAAATTCATAAGATATGGCACAAGAGCCGAATAATGAAAGGGACGTTTCAAGTCAAGAGCTCATATCGATCTGATAGACCTGCTTTCATACAGAGATGACGAGTGTACGTTCATAATAAGGTGTATCAAGATCACTCAACGAAGTTTTTTCTGGTGTGACCATTGAAACCTAAGACAGCTGAAGAAGTAGCGTATCACCTTCTTCAAATATTTTTATTGTTTGGTGCCCAGGTATATTGCAATCTGATAATGTTAGGCAATTCAGCAATCTAATTGTATCCTAACTTTGCTCTATATGGAAAGGTGTTAAGATAGTTCATGGAAAGTTACATCATATTCGATGTTCAGTTGACAAGCCGATTCAGGATGTGGCCACAGTAATTCTGTGATTGTTGTCGCTGAACAGAGGGTGGTGATTTTCAATGATTCAGAATACAGTGGCTTCGAGTCCTGATTCCATTAATGGCCTACCATGTATCCGAAGCTGATACACATTAAATATGTTGGGGCATAAAATCATCCCACTGAAGTTGTTTGGAAGTTTTGATTGGGATGACAGCACAGATTTCATCCTCGTCGCTTGATTGAGGTTTAAAATTACCAGATCCATCACCAATAGCTCTCGTGTTGTTTCTAGTGCGACGTTAATAAAATCAATCAATCAATCCATTCAGGATATACAGAATATGTCACCTGCATTAACCCTTGCAGGGGCCTGGAATATTTTTTATACCACATATTTAGCACTCTAAAAATCTCTGTAAAATAAATTTTTTCCTACACATTTATTTTCAAATGGTAACTTAAAGTGTTATTTACTTAACTTAGATGGCACAACCATGCAGAATGAATATAAAAATTATTCCTTTGAATCTAATGAAAGTTCCTAACACCTGGTTGTTTTATCCTTTGCAGATAAGATTTTGAAACGAATTTAAAATTTTAATTTCATCAGCTAACCAATCTACATGTTTGAAACTTTATGTAAATATTGCTAATTACGCAAAACAAAATATATAAAGTATTCGTTTTATACTTCAAATTAAATGGTATAAAATTAATACCACTGTCCTCATAGAGGGTTAGAGAGCAACAGATGGCAACACTAAAAGTTTCGAATCAGACTGATATGTGAAGGATCTTTTATTTGAGTAAAATATAGAGGTAATAAACATCTTATAAAGTGCCAGTGAAGCAAAAATCAGACTTATTCTCCGAAGAAAAGAAATTTAAAGCCGGAAAAAAAGTTCTATGCAAAGTTTTGCAAAGAACAGATTTAGCCACTTAAGGTGACCTTTTTTATAATAATTATTAAATTACTCAGTTAAATAAAAGAATTGAAAGTAAACGATGACATATAGAGAAATGGACAATAGTAAGCTTTTTCGATATTAAAATTAAAGGAAACGGTAAATTATTCAATTGAATATATTTCAGACAATTGTAATTAAAATTAAAGCAAGAGAAAAATTATTAAATTGAATATATTTAAGATAAATGTAATTAAAAAGGAAACAAAAGGTAAAAAATCTAAAAACGATCTGGTACGCTAAAACGGCCTAAAACAATAGCACCTTTGATGGCTAATAAAAATTTATCAATGCTGTGCGTGCCCTAGAAAAGACAACAAACAAAAGCGAAGGGGAAAAAAGGATTTCTCAAAACCAACACGATTGCAAAAAAATGTAACAAATCGAAGAAGAAGGGAAAGATGGAACAAGCTGGAGACTGCAGATTAGGGACTTATGGTTGGTGATAGGCATGAGACTTATAAACAATAATTGATATAGCATAGGGTTAGCATGAGTTAAAAATAGACGATAAGCTACCGACAATTGAGGAACGATAGTAGTGGTTCATTGCCTTTAGCAATGGACGTTATCAATGAATCGAAGTTAAACTGAGATGTAAATCATTGAAGAAAGGTATTACAAAAGATACAATACAGCAACGAGTTACTCGCTTTGTAAGAAGAACACAACCCTCAACGTACATCCCATAAATATTTCAGAATAAGTAGGATTGATTTTTTTTCTTTCTTTTGACACATCTGTTCATCGCAGATGTGAGAGGTATGATTCAAATGCAAACAATTTCCGTGGACAACTGGTTATTGAACTCTTACGGATCTACGTTTATTCTTATTTTTATTTATAGTAGCCTTATAATCAAGTTTTCATTAATTTTTAAATAAATATATTTCTAAAAATATTTTTAAAAGAATGCCTACACAGAGACTTTCGATTAAAAAAACTTATTTTGTTTAAAGAACTCACTGCTATCGGAGTTACCTTCAGAAACAAGAGGGAAAGAATATATCTTCACAATATATGCAATAAAATATAAGCTTTATTTTAAATAAAGCTGTACATGCCTTTCTACTAAATTTAGTTTATTAATTTTGTAATATAGTTTTATCATTAAATTATGAAAATCATACATGTATAAAAAGATTATACTTAAATTAATTAACAAATTTTTGCACAAATTATCACTGATAAAAAAATCATGAAATTCTCATTTTTTCAAAAGTGTTTTGTGATCCTAAATTTCCAAAATTAACTAAAATAATATACTTTTTTGTGAAAGTATTATTTCTTCAAAAGATTACGAAACAACGAGTATACAAATAAGATATTTTAGAATGGCGGTGGTACATTATATATATACCGGGTTTTAAAAATCAGGAAATAAATAAAAATTAGTTTTACCGCTTGATATTGTGTTCTTTTAACTTTATTAATTAATATCAGATGAATTGAACAAAAATTTTGTTTTTTATATACCACCCCTCAAAGGGTTAATGAACTATATCGATACAAATAAATGGTTTAATCGTTTGCCCTTGATTCAATTTGTCAAGTACACCATTTACCATAACGGAATAATCTAAAGTCGTTGTGAAGCAATTTTTGGTGTTAACCCAAAAAGAGGCACATCATCGTCATCGTTACCTGGCAGACAAATCGCAAATATTGAAATCGAAGAACCGCTCGAAGAGGTTGTTAATATTTTTGTGGAAAATGTGAGCAGTAGCCATACCGGAAAAACATATTCCAAAGGGGGGGGGAAGGGAAAAGAGCTACACCGGACGACGTCTTCATATCAAGCACTGACTGAGTAACTCGAGTTTATTTTCATAAAAAGAGCGGCCACGAAAGAGAATCTTCCAATGCAACAGTCCCCCAAAATATTTTTCTTCCTATTGGTGTTATTAGGCCTTTACAAGTTTTTGATGTCCACCGTGGTCATACAGATGCCGGAGATCTGTTGACGGTTGTGGCGGAAATAGAAGACTCCTACTTTTATACATTAGCAAACAAAAATGGTACCCTCAAGCAGCTTTATGCCAGTAATAAGATCGTATTTTGTAAAGAAAAGTGGCTTGTCATACTTTGGATTTCTTCTCAATAAATGTTGCTGAAAAAAGCAGCCGTAGGTAATTCGAGAAGGGGAAGCAAGTATATATACCCTTCCATTGCAAAAAGAAGTGTTACACGATTAAATGCAATTATAAAAGAAAGGTACTCTTGTTCAATTCAAAATGTCATAACAGCTTAAGTTGTTGCGATGAATAAGACTGCATAACGTTAATTACATAATTAAGCATATTATTGGTATTGTATTCTTTTCTCATTTATAATGTAATGTTCTTTTTAATTTCAAAAGTTTATTTGAATGGGCTGTTTCTTAAGTATTCTCCTATCTTGACCTGTATCATAATACATTTTGATAATTAAGTATAATTTAAAACCTTAACAAAAATTGTTTTTCAGCGTTTACCAGCGCATGGTTAATGTTGACTTTAGCCGGTTGACTGAGAAATAAGGATATCTGGTAAACACTTTGCTTTTTCACCAAAGATTTTTTTTGGCTTGTGTTGACTTTCACTGAGGAAACTCAACATTCTCCAGATTTTCGTCCTTCATGGAAACACATACATGCATATGTGGGAAGGAGGGATTATGCTTAACAAGTACTCTGAATAGTTACTTTTCTGAATTTTAAATTTCTGTCTCGTTTTGAAACATTCTATATTTACGTCTACCCAAATTTACCTACGAACTTTCATGGGCATTGGAACTGCAATGGTCACTTCCACTTTGTAAAGTTGAACGTGTGGGCTAGCACCGCAAGAAGGGTAAAATGATAGTTGTTCTATTAGCAGAGTTCCAAGTGTGAAAGCTGACGTTGACCGTTGGCCGCTCTTACGCTATACTCGGCTCTTCTTTTCTCCATTCGTCATGCTTCTTGCTACGTTTAATAATGTATTATCAGCTTCCACTTTTTTTTTTGTGACACGCTTTTCTTATTAAAAATGATCTCCACTAAAGATTTTTAAGATTTAAACCTGCCGTAATATTTGCTTCAAAACTGGACTCTGAAGCGTTTGGCAAGAAGCTTCATATATATCTACATTATTAAAAAATCAATAAAAAAAACTGAAGTAAAATTAATATAACTCATATAAAAATCATTATAATTAATTACACACTTTGAAATTCAAACTTGAAAACAAAAACTATATATATATATATGTGTGTGTGTGTGTGTGTGTGTGTGTGTGGGCATCCAAGAGGGAACTCCATTGAAAGGAGAATGTTTGAGACGTAATAGGCAGGTTATGTTTTAGGGATTTTTAGTCGGGTACCTTGAGAATTTCAATTTACCTACTGAATCCAAGAATGAGACTTCAGGTAGATCTAATACGTTTACTATGGAAGGTTAGAGGGAAAATTTACTAGGGGGAACTATTCGCAAAGGAGTATAAGTTACTGTTAACTTAATTCATGTTTAAAAGATATAAGGACAAAGTTTACTATTCTTGTGACGGTCGTTCAAAGGCGAGTTGGCGCTCAGCCAAGCAGATTCAGTTATTCATATTAGGAAGTGGAAGAGAGAGAGAGATCCTCCACGTGTTATTCCTTATTGTTCCGAAAAAGAGGGCACTGCATGGATTGAACTTATGATGCCGACAAGTCATGCCATTTATCAAATAAATGTTGATCTAATTTTACAATTCTAGAAAAACTGCAACTGCAAATTAGCCGGAATATTCTACACACAACCACACACACATATATATATATATATATATATGCATTCGTATTCCACATTTCCGTTCAGCAAACTATTCTTCCAAATGGTGCAAAAGTTTTCTGTAAGGATTCCTTGTCAATTCCTATATTTTCAGCAATTGCATGAATACTTAACGGATGGTCAGATCGAACAAGGTTTTTCGATTTCTTCAATATTGTCCTCCATTTCAAATGTGGAAGGGTGACCCGGGCTTGAATCATCTTCAACGTCCTCTTGGTCATCTTGAAAACTTTTAAATCACTGAAAAACAAGTGTACGATCTAAACATTGATTGTCATACACTTCAATAAATTATAAGTTTCAGTAGCGGCTTTTTCATATTTCTTTGGAAATTTCACAACAATTCGATGCTCACTTTAATTTTTCCGGAGAAACACTCACTCACAAAATTCTAATGCGAACAAAGACAATAGGTAATACGGATTTTCTTACAGAATCGAGAGGCACTGCATTTGAAAGAGAAGGTGTCACACTAAACACATGTTCGTAGCTGGCCTTTGGGGCATGCGTACTTCTTCTGTAGCAGTGTCAGTCTCGTCATTTAGTAGCCACACCTCTTTATATATATGTATATACACACACACACACACACATATATATATATATATAATATGCATGTATATATATATACATGCATACATTATATATATAACGGTTTTTCAATTTAAAATCTTATTTTGTAATTAATTCAATTTTATTTTGTAAGAAATTAATTGCTTGCATTTATCTAAAAAAGAATATTTTTTTCTCTCGAAATCCACTCACATTTCTAATAGTTCATTATATTTCAATAGTTTCATTTTGTCACCTGTATTGTTTAGTGATATTTCTAAAACAATTAGAATTTTTTAGTACAATAGGATGTGGTAGATCTTAAGGATTTGCAAGAGAACATTGGCTCTAAAAATATTCTCTTCAATATATGTTTTATTGTTTTAAAGATTTTGTCAACTTTAATTATATTATCACAATGGGCACTAGATATTTTATATTTTGAAAAATCCATGTAACGTTCCATGATTATGAATTGTTACTATAAGTAGTAATAAGTGAGACACATTTGGGAAATTATCCATATACTACTCTGTGTTTTATTGCATAAAAAACTGAATACCAACGCTGAAAACTATAAAGAATTAATAAGCAGACTTCTTTACAGTTACAAAATGCTACGATGTCGAATGTCACTCAAACGAAATTCTCTGTTTTCCATTTCAACATAGCCTCCTAAGGCTTAGGCCTGAAAGTGAGGAATGAGGAAAAAAGTCTCTCCCGGACATTCAAATAATGGAGTAAAGATACCAAGGGAGATATAATCCCAGTAGGGTGCGTTGTTTTTGTTGGTTCTTGTAAGAAAAAATAAATTATCGCATAAGAGGATAAAGCAAAGGTGCTGTATGTAGAAATGTTTTCAAACATTCCTTGTGGCGCTTTTTTTAAATTACAGATGAATAGATTTATTAGCACATTCATTGTTTTACAACAAAACTTAATACACAATTTCCCCCTATTCTAAATGAAAGCATTACATTATATTATATGTAAATGTATGTAATGAAATTCGGAGTATTGATTATACATATGTGCCAAAAAATCTACTGTGTAGAATATTTTTGCTGGATTATACATTTTAAAGTGAACTGAATAAAAAAAAAAATACTTACATTCCCTTCTTTCCTTCCATCACTTTCAATGCTTTTTCAAAATAAGAAAGGTTTGCTAAAGGAAACATGTACTATTTGTTATCACATTCAACGAAACTTAATAATTCTTGTAATTATTCACTAAAAGATTTTGTGATATATTCTCACAATTTCATGTTAATCATTTTTTTCTATTGAAACCTTTTCTTCTCTTTGATGCTTCTCCGAATTCGCTTGAGCATTCAAAAGTAGTCAACTAGCATATTGACGTCACATTTTCTTTATTAACGTCTCTTGATATCACGAGCATCCCGGTGAACTCTTTCATCTTACTCTTCACTGTAGGAGTCCAAGTTTTCAGGAAAATAATCAGTATGGTCATGTAGTGAATGAGCAACTAATCTTATCTTGTGCCCTTGAGCTTTATACGCAACCATCATGCATTCTACAACGGGTTTGTAGTGTGGAATTTTTGATATTCTATAAGCACCTGTCTCCCTAAAGTGGGATTCTTTCCTTTTCGAAAAAGAAGGAATCTAATACAAATTTCGTACATCGCGGGGTCTGTAAAAACTTCCTCTTTCAACTTGACTTTAGACAGTTTTTGGAACTTGGAACACAGATTTCTGAAACATTCCCCGTCTTTTGAAAATGATTTAAGAAACCATATCCCAAAATTTACCCAATACCCCAATTTAATATGAAGAGTGCTAATAAAAGTTTTTGGTAGAAACAAGGACGTGTTGATGACGTTTTTTTAACCGGAGTCTACGGCGTCTCGGAGTGGCCAATCAGTTTTTGTCCAAAGCATTCTACTCAGTCCTCTACTATCCCGTAAGCTTAGATAGGAGGGGTATTTAGTATAACCTGTCTGCTAACTTAACAATATGGTTAGTATTTTCAAGTCTTCACAATACATCCGTTAATTATCTTGATTTTTGATTTTCTCAAGAATTATAGCCAGATCATTACAATGATAATCATTGATCATTACATTATGATTATAATGATAGTTTTGGATGAGTCAATGGATAATCGCTTCTCAGATGAGTAATATTCTACTTCATCGACCCTTGATCATTTCAGAAAACTATATTTCTTTCTTTGGAGAAAAATAAGAAAATTCTTGATCTCGATGAAGTTCTCGACAAAATAAAAGCCCAGGTGACAGCAGGTTTTTGTCTTTTTAGCCTCGATCCAAACAATTTGACTGCATCTTCTTAAAGATTTAAATCTCTAACTAGATTATTGAGTTCCCTCTGAGAAAGAAATTGAAGTTCCTCATGAACCGAAAAATATGAGCTATAATCGACTTTCGGGAAGTAATGTTGCTCTGTCCTCCAAGATACACTCAGCATATCATCCAAACTCGAAGGTAGCTGTAGAACTGATATTTCAGAACTGTGAGACACCGGATTAATAGCTAAATCTTCGTTAGTGTAACACATTTTCGTTTTATTTTTTGTATAAAATTCTTTTACATCTATCTAACAGAAATAGCCGAAGGTAATGTGGTTTTTCTATTCACGCCATATCTTAGGAATGTAAAACTAAAATCTACTTTTCTAGCCCTAAGACCTTTATGATCTTTTTCTCGTCTTCTACACATCTTATGAGGAACCCATGCTTTGTCATGATCTTTAAGTATTTCAGTTTGAATAAGAAGAATAAACTTTTTCAGAAAAAGACCTATGTTTCTTTAATGCCATTTCATATTTTGTGTATTCTCCACAAATTAAAAAAAAGTTGTCCAGAAAAATATAACACAACCTTTTCAGTCATAATTTGGAAATAAAAACACGAACACAGTACAGTTTGAATGCTTGATATGAGCCAAGTGTGGTTGCACATAGGATGCGAGATGTTGACGTTATTTAGAAAATATTAACATAATGTAATCTGACAACAGGTTTTTTTTTATATTTATTTCCAGTATCCCAGTCAATACGTCAAAACATGCTCAATCCATCTAATAATATTCCTCACTATTCACCATAAGCTAATTAAACTTGTTTGGAGAAGATCTCCGACTTCCCTCTTTACGCCAAATGTACTGCACGAGGTGTGACGATTAAATAACAGGACTAGTCTTAAAAATTAGCTTTATTGAAAACATTATACTATACCATTTAGTCCCCTTCGACATAGTTCCTTCTCTATCAATACAGCTGTATTTGAGTTTTCCTCTGTTCAAAGCAGTGCTACCGGTCACTAGGCGTTACCTTCTTCAGAATGTCTACCGTTTTCGCATTCACCTCTTCTACAGGCTGAAAATATGTTCCCATCAATGCTCTTTTCACTTTTGAAAATAGGTGGAATTTGCTTGGTGCGAGAGCTGGTGAGTGCGGTGGATGCTGGAGTACAGTAATACGTTTGTCCGCCAGTAATTGTTTCACAGAGAACGCATTGTGCGCCGGAGCGTTGTCATGGTGTAAAATACACGTGTTGTTGCTCCACAAATCTGACCTTTTCTTCCTCACTCTTTCCCTAAGATTTCTCATGTCCTCAAAATAGTACTGCTGGTCTACCATTTGGCCTTGAGGTACTACTCAATTATGATGATACCATTAATATCGAGGGAAAAAAAAGCGATTAGCATGGCCTTCTGTTTGTAATTGCTCATTCGAGTTTTTTTTTTTTTTTTTTGCCCCTGGGGGGGGGGGGGATGCTTCCAGTGCATGGATTATCGTTTGGTTTCAGGGTCGTACTGAAAACTTCCAAGTTTCGTCCTATGTGATGACTTTTTTAATCAATTCACGATCTTCTGTGAAGCGTTCTATGAAGTCAGAGCAAATGTTTTTTCTGTAAATTTTTTGCTCGAATGTCAGTTTTTTTGGTACCAGTTTTGTGCAAACTTATTTTATATGCAAATCCTGGGAAAATTTTTCTTATTGTCTCTCTATCAATATTCGTACTGTCTGACGCCATCCAAATACTCAAACATCGGTCATTATGCACGATTTCATTAATTCTTTTAATGTTTTCACCAGCTCTTGATGTCACAGGTCGATCATAACATTCATCATCATCAACAACCTCCTGATCTTTTCAAAATCTTTTGTGCCATTCAAAAATAAGTCTACGTTAAATGCAATTATCTTCAAACACCTTCTTTAACAATTTAAAACATTCAGTTGGAGATTTTTTTTTTAGTTTCACGAGGAATTTCAAATTTATGCGCTTCTCGACTTTTAAGAATATCTTGATAGTGGCACTTCGACATAACAACGTCTAAATAAAACAAAGATGAAAAACTAACTGAATTAGGTAGAGGGACGGAATAACGTGCCGGAAGCATTAACCTCAACTATATTTATTTCCCACTAACGGCTATGGCATGCGCAGTCGTTATTTAATAGTCACATTTCGTACCTCTCCCACTTCTTTCCAGTTCCCTTCTCCCATCATTCTTCTATTTTTTTTCCTATTCTTTCGTTTATTGACAACTATAATAAAATTAATGTAAGAAGTCTGTTTTTATAGAGATTTTTTAAAATCAAAAATTGAATAATATATTTCAATTAAACAGAAATTTCACGCTATGGGAAGTTAAAATCTTGAGTTTTATGAAACCACTTAACGATATTTAATATTTTTAGTATTTTTCCGGTTTGAATGAGCTAAAATGTATAAGAAAAAGTAAAAAAAATCCTAAGCAGTCTCTTAGTTGCAGACCTGAATAATATTTGTTCAATGGCATTACATTTTATAATCCCGTTTTGAATTTTGTTTAATTCTCACGGTTTTATGAGGAAATTTAATACTAAAATACATTTTATTTCCTTTTTATCACCCACTTTTTTAGAAAAAAGCTGATAGTGCTCTCACAATCGATCACTGTTACGAAATAAAAAAGTGGATGTTACGTTCTTTTAAAGTCATTTCCAAAAATAGTTCTGTCAACTTAGTAGAAAGAGTCGAAATTACTTCTGCGCCAGAAAAAGTTCTAATTTGTTGCTTAGGATGATGAAAAGATTTGAACAAATCCGGAATATTTAATAAATGACTTTATGAAATACTTCATAAACATATATTCTTCAAGCGATTTTGTTCAATTAAATCTTAAAACTTAAGAATTCAACGGTGTTGGGATTTAAATATTAATTTACAATTAATTAGAATCATTAACTTAACAATTAATCCAATAACATTATTGTTTCAGATAATGGCGAATCCAAAACCTCGAAGTAGTAGATGGATTAGTTCATCTTACAAACAAAGCGAATGGAATAACCCATCTTCGAAATTTGCTGATGCCTGTTACTTTGTTCACAATCTTGTCTCTCCAGTTCTGCTTCATCAAGCTCTGCTTCAAGTTCCGGAGAATGCCATCATCATTGAAATTTCTCAGCACCATCTACCTCATTATGTCCAGAAAGGGATGACTCGCGATATTGAGTACATCAGAGTATTGGAAAAAGACACCGACTCCACAGTTTCTGCTTTATCCAGTATTGGAAGGTCAGATTGCTCAAAATTCTTCTAATAATTTAATATTGGACCTCTCAAAAATTTTTCATTTGCGACCCCTTTGGCAGGAGTACATACTTTAGTGATCATAAACATCGGATTAAATAAGTTTGGAAGAGGAATACAAAATTAAAACTTTTGAAGAAAATGATTCGCGATAAATTTTATTTGAAAACAATTTAAAGTCAAAAATTTGTACTAATGAGGTGTGTATTTTCTATTACTTTTAAATAAACCATTCAGTCTTGAATGAATCTTTGATATTGAAAAACAGAGTTTCTTCAAAGATTTGCAGAATTCAGTGATTTTTCCGATTTCTTAATCGATTTTGCTGAAAATATAACATATTTAAGTGGTACACAATTTTGAAATGTATTTGCTTGGACTATTTCGGAACTTTGTTCGAATTTTGTAGCATTTATAAATTAAAATTCATTTAACGTTTTTTTGGAAACGCAGTTTAAAACTGTGTCCCTCAAAAGTTTTGCGAATTCTTCTTGAACATTCAGTAGTAAATTATTGATATTACTGATTTTGAATGAGATTGGCTTAGTATTCACATAAAGATTTGAATGAAAGCATTTTTAAATTAAAAGCTGTTGAAATTATAAATCATAATTTCATTATTATGAATACATGTATCGAAAGTTTTGTTTTAAGTCCTGAAAGTATCTTTATCTATAAATTTTAATGCAACATGTCTGTGATCCAAAAATTTAGATATGTAACCCACATTTTGAAATGCTATAGTCTAATATAATATATTTCTATATAAGCTCTTAAATATTTATTTATAACGATTCCTAGCTTGTATTTTTTTTCTAATTTTAGAATACTGGTTTACAAAAGTTAACTATTAATGGTTTACCAAGACTTGGTAGATTAAATTATGTAGATTTCATACCAAAAGATTATCAGTCAAAACAAGATTCTTCCCTAAAAATTATTCAGAGAAAACATTTTACGAGGAATAATTTAAAATAGGTTATTGGGGTACATATTCCAATAGCAAACAAATAATAGCAATGATTTTTAATGTAATTAGTCTCTTACATTATGAGTCAGTAACTTTGAAGAATTAAATTCTTTTAGTTCTAAAGTATTTTTACAAAATACAGAAATTTCTTCATGAACTATTGTTATGTTTTGTTTGGCGCTTATTTTTCTGGAAAGTAATACTTTCTTCAATTTTAGTTAAAAAAAATACTGTAATATATGTTATATACACGCATCGTGTGTGAAACATATTCAAAATCATCTAACATAATACGTCCGTGCAACTACTTAGAATTAAAATTATATTAAAGAATAAAAAACTAAAAAAATAATTATTAATGATCTGTTAAATTACGCTAAATGACTAATTAAATTTTAATAATTAAATTACTTACAATCACAATATTGATAATAATATTTGGTAAATTAAGTCATAAACAAAAATTTGATTTATCCACTTAACAACTTCTGAAAAAATATTGACAGTATTTTAATTATTAGTTTGTTCAAAGTAATTGAGATTCAAATAAGTGGAAAGCACTGAAGGACATTCAGAACCTTAAAAAGTAGTCACACAATAACAACCAAATTCACTCTTTATAACATTGATCGTCTATTCAATAAGTGATACATACATATATAGTAATTTCATTAATGATTTCTACAATTAAAGAATCTTCTGACATGAGCACGATACACTCTACAACAACAATAAAAAAACGACGCACCAAGAAGGAGTTGCACGATTGTAATGAAATTTCGCATGCAAAGACATATAGATCGAACATGCAAGTGATTAAAATTTGGTGTCCAATGTATGAATAGCGGGGAATAATAAAGCTCATCGGAAATGCGCACTCAACAGGTGTATATAAGAAACAATTCTCAACCTAATGGTCAAATTTCTGCTGCATTGCGATTTAGGATACCTTTCAACGACTGAAAAAATACCTCGCCAGAATATTCGAGCTCATTACGAGCAACTGTCAGAATTTAATAGAGGTCGCATTTTTGAATTGAAAGAGGTAGGTCGGACAAATTGAAGATCCTCTAGTCATGTGGGTCAGAGCGATGCTGCGATTAGAAGAGGATGGTAAGAATGAGTGGACAATGGCAGATTTCAGCATCATGATGGTAGCAGTCGACCTAGGGTCACAGCAGATCGGAAAAACAGAGTGATTGTCAGATCAGCTGTCACTGCGCCTGATTCCCCGCTATCAACCATCAGATGGGCGGCCCGCACACGAGTGTCCACTATGACCATTCACAGACAACAGATTGAGCGAAATCTACGCTCGTACAAACCGCTACGCCAAATGCCACTCCCGGATGCCCACTTTCGCGCCAGATTACAGTGGTACTTGGCTCGGTCAAGTTGGAATGGTGTTAACTGAGGACATTTCTCGTTTAGCGATGAATTTCGCTTCTAACTGTGTCCTGACGGTCATCGAAGACGTTTCTTTAGACACTTAGGGCAGCGTGCCCATCCTGCTTTCCCTATTGCACGCCTTATAGACCCTCAACCAGGAGTTATGGTCTGGTGTGCCATTTCCCTTCATAGGCGGACCCCTTTGGTCGTCACTAAACACACACTTACAGCAGAACGGTATGTAGACGACATTCTCAGACCTGCTTTGCTACCGTTTCTTTTGTAGTTTCTTGGCCTTATTTTTCAGCAAGATAATGCCAGGCCACATACAGCACGTGTTGTTATGAACTGTCTTGCAGCTTGTCAAACACTTCCTTGGCCAGCCAGACTTCTTTCCAATCGAGCATGTCCGGGATATGATGGGAAGGCGACTGCATCAAACAGGGAATATTGATGATCTAGCGAGACAGTTGGAGCAAATTTGGCAAGAAATACCGACCGCAGGAGACCTTCAGGGAGCTTTATCACTATATGTCACGTCGTGTGGCAGCTTGCATCTAGGCTAGTTATTTGTTCGTTACCTTATAACTCTGAAACTCTGAAATAAATCATTCCAATTTTCTGAAATTATAATCATTTTCTATTCTGCACATAATATTCCTATCCGCCTATATTTGTCTCCATCGGACAACTCCTTCTTGTCGCGTACTTTTTTTTTTTGTATGTGTGTTATAGAATGTAGATAAAGATATTCAAAGTACATAACTTAATATCATTAAAATTAACTATTATTTCTAAATAAACAGTATTTTATCAAATGTAAAAATATATTCCATGTTTGTTTGAAGCATTAAATATGTATTACTTTGGTGTCTTCGTTTTCAGATTGTATGCTTTAGGTTTGAACCCTGATATCGAGAAACTATATCCAGAAGTTCAGTTCCCAGTGCCTAAAAACACTCCAATGATTTCACCTTTAATCAAATGGGATCATTCGAGGAACTGGTTTGTTCCCAGATGGGATGAACGCTTGGGGTCGTCCGAGATGATTGTTGATGTCGATGTTGGATCCGAGGATTCTTCCGAAAAATACCTATTAGATCACTGCGTAGATGGCAGAATCCTTTATCCAGCCTGTGGCTATCTATTGTTGGCTTGGAAAGCTCTTGCAGAAATGGTTCACAAAGATTACGAATCTCTTCCTGTCGTCTTTGAAGACGTCGCGATACACAGAGCCACGATAGTATCGAAATCAGGTGAGATTAGATTTTAAGATATTGAGGAATTTTTTTGAGTTTAACACTTGCGCGATTGTAGGTGAATAAAGCGTCAAGAAACTTGAAGTAGAGCGCAATAGTTTTATTCATATGTAAGAAAAATGATAGCTCATGTCATCACTGAATTTAATTTTGGTCTTATAATAAATTTTCAGGCTAATCCTAGCATCACAATAAACATATCTATAGAAATTGTAAAATACCCAATGCAAACCGAATTAGATTAAGATTGATTTGTTTGTTAATGTCGCGTTTAGAAAAAACACGAGAGGTACTTATCTCTTATTTTTGTGCCTCCTTCATTCAAAGAGAAAGATACATGATTTGGCATCTTCGTCTGAAATTTCCACACATCGCAAACTGGAGGAATTAGATCCCCGACAGATTTAACGTGCATTAGCTCCGCTACACGGCGGGTCTTTAGTGGTATCAGATCTCGAACCCAAACGCGACGGAGATTATTCTGGCCTCAAGTTCGAGACCATGACCCTTATTCTACCGTGTCCTATGTATTAGACTAAGAAAATAAATGAAAAATTTATACGATCTTAATTAAAAATACTCAAGATTTCAGAGTAGCAAAATTAAATACACACTCTACAAAAGTTGCGATTTTGCTACTTCTGTTCCTTTAATTAAATCAATTTAATTGTTCCCTTAAAATACATATATTTGATTTCCAATTATAAAAATGTGTGAAATGTTTAATTCAGCTTCTTAACAGATACTAATATTAAAATATGAAAAATTGTCATTTTAATATCCGAGGTAGGAAAAGTAATCACGGATAGGTGCAACACATTATCCAGAAGTATAAATAAACAGAGCAAATTTCAAATAAACCTAGATAAGGGGATAAATGATCTTTAACTTCGATAAGACGGATAATTATTATTTGAGAAGAGGAAAATATCCCTAAGAGAAGCGCTGAAAAAATTACATCATCTACTTTTGCTGCAAAAAAGTTGTGTTTCAGTAGAAAAAGTTCAAAGAATACTTTGGTTCTCTAGGTGTATGTCACGTAGATAGGAAAATACCCTCAAATTGAAAGCAAACGAAGAAAAATTATTACATTTACCAAAAATCACATTTCAAAGAATCAATATTTAAGAAAAAAAGTTATATTCTATGATGAAATCTAAATCACTTGTTTTGGAAGTAGTGATCGATTGCACGTTTGGCTGAAGTCTGTCTCTGAGATACTTCTCCGAAACACCAACCTGTCATGCATACTGGTGATTTGGTTCTTGTGGTTGTGGTTGTATGTCTTCAACTAGAACTGAAAATCAGTTTAAAATGATTCAGCCATGAATAAAATGAAATATTTGATTATACTGAAGAATAATTCAAATTTAGCTGCCCAAAAATTAAGTTTAAGATCGCATTTTACCTTTCAACAAGAAAACGAACCCAAGATATGTATCTAAATCTGTTCAGTTATGGTGGTTCTACAATTGTCAAATTCAGTCGCATTTCCACTACCTCAATCTCTCGAGTCTCTGTAGGATTTTATTAAATTGAGAGCTATTTTTGGCGCCAACTAGTAATGTATCACACCATTGAGATAATTTAAACACTTTGTTTAAAATTTAATGAAAGAGAAATTCCCAAAGAATTATAGAGAAACCCTCAGTCTTTTGGAATCGGTGAAATTTAGGCGTAACCTAAAATTGCCCATATATGCTTTTGTGATGAAACTTCACACAGGTCGTAAGCTCAATTTATCTGATGTAAATCAATAGATATTTGGGAGAGCGTATTGAAACATTTTAAGATTTTCCTTCTAATATACGAAAATTTTGGGGCGACTTTTAGATTCCTATTGAATATTTACCACAATACGTACCAGGGAACGTTAAATATCTGTCAAATATATTAGCTGTGACGTACAATTTTCTCGAATGATACTTAACTGCAACTTCAATATAGGGAAAATGTACAGCATAATAGGAGTAATAATGAACATTAAAAAACAAAATATCTGCCAAATCACGTTTACTTTCTTTGGATAGTTGTGATTTAGTTGATAATGAGAAATGCGTACACGATGTGTGATGAAAAATTAATTATTCGCTTGTAATTGATCCCAAATATTAACCAGAAATAACCAAGGTAAACACAGTTTTACCAAGGGTGATTGGTTGGAAATCAGCATAGAATATAAACTTTTAGGATGTTACAACTTCTTCATAAACAAGAGTCGTACACTTTTGTATCCATTGACCTTATCTTAACAGGAAACAAGTTGAATTCAAGCTGAGAGTCATGGTGTTAAAGGGATAAAATAATAAAGGAAATTCGATTATATTGTTCCATTACTCCACTGTTGTTTACATACTTTGCTGCCTGAGACGAGTAAGTTTGAAAATTATTTCTGACTCCGAGGTTTAAGTGGAAAGGAACTGAAATTGAGTGTAACCTTTGTGGAACACTGATCAGGATCTGTCCTCTATTGGAGACAATGTTCGCTTTTTGAACATTGAATATCGAAGGAACGAAGAGAGAGACAACTATGAATAATTAAATTACAGAAGTCGAGAATCTAAGTCGTATGAGTTTGTGTAAATTACGCCTTTGTGCAAAACTTTGTCAAAAGCTTTGGCAATGTACAGTAAAAGTGCGTCTGTACCGTGATACTCATTGTAACCGGAATGAATCACATTGTAAGATCTCAGAGGCTAATGCTTTGTAAAGCATTTAAATACAAAACCGCGTTGCTGGAAAGGATAATTAAGGTACATATCTATTACCACGAGAATTACCATCTTATTGCAGATAATTTCTATTACCATCTCAATGTAGATTATTTCCATTTCTATTACCATCTCAATGTAGATTATTTCCATTTTTATTACCATCTCATTGTAGATTATTTCCATTTCTATTACCATCTTATTGTAGATGGATATGAAATAATATATTGCTTTAGTAAATGGGCACATTGGATTACTTTTCACGTTCTTTCCGTCTAACTAGACTGCAAAAAAATATGCAAAATTTTGAGGAAGAAAAGTCTTAAATTAACATAATATGTGAAAGTAAATTTATTTTGCCTTTAAACAATTGTAACCTATATGTAAGATCCTTGCTTGCTGCAATAATATTCATGTACTTTTTTCGCATTCTTAAGGAAGATAATTTGATGTGTAAATTTCTGGCATTGTTCTCATTGAAGAACTTTCTATACTTCCCACTTATAAATTATAGAAATTTGTAAATACTTTGATTGTGTGTAACTATGACCTTCTCCGTATGTAAATTTAAATCCCCATAAGCACGCGAAGTAATTCACGTGATATATGATCACTATGGGGTTTCCGTAGGGAAAAGCAAAGACTTGAGATTAAATTAGTAGTTGGAACTTTTATCATAAAAAGCAGTTACGATTATAATGGCGCGTAAACCTGATAATAAAATTTAAATAAAATTTTAGCAAAAATAATTAATCTATGAATAGAAGTAATTGATTTATAAATATCTGCTTTATTGTCTTGTAATTGTTTCTGTTTAAGTAATCGACAATATTTGTATACGTATTTTACGAAATTGAAATTATATAATTTATACGTTTGTGAATAATTGAAACTTAAGGAATGACCTAACATGTTTTGATTATATGTTTCTGTAAAAATTTAAAAGTGTTTAGTGTTGAAGTTAAGTTCGTTAATTTTTTCTTCTTTATTTTAGGACCTATAAAGTTTACTGTTAATTTCACCTACATTGGAAAGAGATTTGAAGTATCTGAAGGAGGCTCGATCGTATGCACGGGGCGTATGTACTTCCCAGATGAAACGGAAAAGAAAAGTTTGTCTTTTTATTTTCAGGAAAGTGATGCCAAAACTCTGTCACTGAATGCAAATGATATTTATAAGGAACTGAAATTAAGAGGATATGAATATGGTCCAAATTTTCAAGGAATTATTGGATCTGATATGGAAGGTATTTTTAAATAATTTCTCTAGTTCCTTAAGCCCATATTTTAAAAATACTTTTAAAGAGGTAAAATAGAACCTAGAGTGGAAAAAATAATTGAAATAACTTGACGGAAAGCTTGTGTCACAAAAATTCTGTAGTAACTTTTCGAAATCTGAACACAAATGGAGAAAATAAATAATTTACTTTTTAGGAAAATGTTATTAAATACTTTTATATCCCTGGATTGCATTTAATATATTTTAATGACCATAATGAAAGCTATCATATTAGCAATAACTTCAATAGAAGTTGACTGTAATAACTCCTGGATATACAGGCTTGTGAATGGCAGTTAATTCGATGTTGTATCCTTTTAAAATGATTCCATAAAATAATATCGATTTTTTTTATAAACCTCTATTTTAT
>BMAW01036875.1:0-47546 GCA_019974015.1 Nephila pilipes
TCATTTTGGATGCATAAATGATCTTAGCACGCGACGTTCTGGCGAAAGAATTCTATATTTATTCTACATTTTTGGAGAAAAAAAATCACTAGTTTGGAAGTCTTATTTGGATGCTAGTAAGTTGTAATCTTCATTTTGTAAATCTGCGTTATTTTTGGCGGGCTGTTTCATTAAGGCTTTGAGACAGAAGAGCCGTCAAAGTCAACCAGATCTTGGGCGTGATCATGCAAATTCTCTCTCTATTGTAAAACTCTTTTTAAAAAAAAAGAAAATGTAATCTATGTTTTATAGTTTATTGAAAGTTCTTTTTTTTGAAACGTATCTTTGTACTATTTTATAATTTTATCGCTATCTTAGTTTTCCTTTAACTTAATGTTGTTATTTTTGCCATGCTCTGTATATATTACTGGGCACCTCAATCTTGAAAAATTTAAAGGAAATAAAAAGCAAATATCATTTGGACACTGAAGGATTCTTATCAGTTCATCATTTGTACAGGCTGTTTCCTCTTAAGACATTAAATAAAAATTACGGGTATAAAAGCTCAAATGCTATGTATTTTCTTCTGCTGTTTATGAAGAAAGCGATGTATATTAATTTTTTTTTTTTGTTTGTTGATGCAGATGTCTTTTCTACTTTCAGATACCAGAATGTTTGAATCTTTTTAATTCATTTTTCCTTTCTCCATTAGTCTTTAAGTTTATATACATTTGTGTATGTGTATAGTTTTTTTAACACCAATTTAAAGATACCTATTTCTTCTTCTGTTTGAAATTATATATTTGAAAAATGAAGAACATTGTTTTGTTTATATATTGAAAAAAATAATATATCAAAGAACGAAAGATTTTACTTTGTTTTCACTTTGGAATGATTTCTTCAATGTTAAAAATCTTGAGTACTCTATATTAAAATTACTTAGTCATTATATTTTTCAATTTGTGTACATGTATAACTTGGTTTGAGAGCAGACCTTGTTTCCTCGTATTTTTAACTTTCACAGAAACATTAGAAATGAAACTCAAAACTAATAATTTTGTTCAAGCGTTTAAAGAAATAATCATCTTTTTTTATTGAGAATGTAGAGAGACTTTGCTTAACTGGACTGTAGAATTGGGTTTAAATGGCTGAAATGACTAAAGCAGCTCTTGTTATTATAAATACAGGGTATGACAGGAAGACCGTGTCGATGATAATATATAAATCGAAGAAAGGAAAGAAAAAAAAGAGAAAGAGGGAAAAGAACTGGGTGAAGGAACAAGATGAAGTAGAATTGCGGAGGGAGCCAAGAATCAGTCAGGTCTGAGTGGAGTCAAGGGACATCATATCTTTTCGACATAAACGACGGTTGATTAAGTTACAACCGCAGACTATTTTTGAAAGATATCAATCTACTTGATATTGTATTTGAGCGCCAGCAGGCTGGTATGCATTTTACACAAAAGGGTTTTGGGTTACATATGTGGGTTTACTTCCCACAAATATCATGCAACTAATTGCTCTCTAGGCCTTAGAAATTGGAAAGATTATGATCAGCCGTTCCACTGTTATAAAGATTTGATGCTCCACAGTTTAGGCAGTGACTTTGTCACTACCCACCAGAAAATTTTTGAAATGAGATTTCACCAAGAATCCAAACATTCTAACAATGATTGGATTGGGACGTCCGCTGACCGGTGATCATTCCTTCTTAGATCAGAGAAAAGAGGCTCCTGTCAATTTAAAGAGTATCATTGCGAACTGGCCCCATCAACTCACCAGGAAGGCCAGAGAAACTCGAGGGCGAGTCTCAGGGGGGGGACTGTGCCGGCTATATACTTTACTCACACAGGAAGCGAAAATTCGTTACTGAATTTCATTAAGACTGCAGAAAATCTCACAGGATAATGAAAGTTCTATCCAAGAAGGCAGATGGCTGAGACTTATCCGATAAAAAAAAAATTTGAAAAAAACGTTGCGAAGATATAACAAACATGGTACGTATAGCTGTTACGTTAAAATTGTCTACTGAAATTAAAGAAAGAATTGAAACCACAGAAACCGTTGGACAACAAACTGTTTGTTGACCAAGACTTCACCACAAAGAATGTACTCTTGGTAGTAAACCATTATCTGTCTGATAGTGGAAATTCAGTTGATCCTCAACTATTGAACCCAATAGTACAAGATTAATCAACAAGCAGTTTTCCGAAATATTCTGCTCGAACGATGACTCTGCGGTGCGGTCACTAACATGATCTCGTCATAGATGAATACGGTGTTTAACTTCTGTAATAGCTCAATTTCAAGCTGCATGACTGGGTATTTTTGAATCATTGTGAGTTTTAGAAGAGGTGGCTGAGGCTTCATTATGGTAAAAATTAGCATCAGAATCAGAAAACATTCACACACTAAGTAAAAGGAAGCCAAAAGAAATGCATTCAGGCTTTGCCTGGCACCAAGAAAAAGACTTTGACACCAAATTGATTGTTAGAAGTGATTCAGCATACACAATTTGGGTGAATCTCATTCAAGAACTTAGGATCACTAGTGGAGTTGCTAAAATTAAATGAGATCTGATATATAAGCAGAGAAACAGAGTGATCATACAGAAGATGTAACCTACACTTTGGGTCGATTTGCTTCTCCCTGGGCAGATAAGACTGAAGCTGTCTATGTTCACTGTAAGAATCCTTTTTAGGATTTTTTCTTTTAATATTTATATTTCGTGGTTTATAACTTTGTAAAGCTTGTTTTCAGTCAGTTGTGGATATACCGTTCTCGGCTGAAGTCATTGGTGGAACAGAGATCTTACGGTGAGCTGCGCCGCTCAGCGCTGGTGTTTATGCTTTGGTTTAAAAAGCAAGCCACGGGAGGCGCAAGCGCGGCAAACTCGTGGATGGAAGGACATTGTAGAAGGCGGTGTGAGTCTGATGACTCAAAATGTATGTAATGGTTCTATTTCATCTTGAAATTAACAATGTTTCAATAAATGTGTATGGTTCATTGAAATGTCATCTTCTAAGTCAGCTTATTGACTAGAACCCTGAGGATCTTTAAAATATTACGCGCCTATGGTTAAGTTCTGCACACACACACACACACACACACACACACACACACACACACACACACACACACACACACACACACACACACACACACAGATATATATATGCTCTACTCTATATATATATATAATACATAATTAAGTTACGTCACCAATAGTTCAGTAAATAAAATTTTCATGTTTTTCCAAACTCCATGTTTAAAGACAACGTTTTCATTATATATTTTTTATTTCATTTAATACTTTTGAAACTGAAAAATTCAGGCTTAGAAATAAAAAAATATACTAATTCTTATACTATTTTATAAAATAAAACGATTGGTTGGGGGGCATAAACAAGTTTCGATAATGTAAATAACGAAAGAGTTTAAAAGGATCAAAATCTTACAGGGGTGATTATTAAAAAAAATAAGCATTTCTAGACAGAGATCTTAGAATTGTGAACTTACTTACGGAAATAGATATTTAAGGTTCGTAAAAAAAACATTTGCTTGAATTTAAGTAGGTAGATTTTGGACACAAAAAAAACCGTTTTTAACTAAAATGTATAATTCTTCTTAAAATCAGCATTTGGCGCGTCGTTTTCTCAAATAATGCATTTGATATCATTTTTTGGGAAGAGGCAAATCACCTTTGAAAAGGAAAGCACTGAATTCTGTAATCTTCCAATATTAATACAGTACTTTCATGCTACCTTCTTCAGATAGTATTTCATCACACATAATATCATATATAATGACGTCAGAAGCAAATTAAATCCTCATTTAGTTCCAAAGATTTTGGTTTATCAAAAAGTGATTAGAAATAAAAATAAGAATGTACAGCCATAGAAAATTTTGGCAGTGCTACATTTTCAAATTACCATTTGTCGTTGTTTTACTGGTTTTCTCAAACAATGAAACGGATAATACAGTAATGTTAATTTTTTTTCAGAAATGGGTAAATACGATGTCGACTTTAACTACTAATTGCACCGTATTTGTTTTCATTTGGTGGAACGATCACAGCAGACATGGACTAGTTCATGTTCTTTAATTTTTTTGGTAATACAGACCAAAAATAAAATAATTCGTGATTGTGATATGTTTTAGTGTTTATAAATTTTGGCTTTAAAATTCTATTTTATAGCTTGATTTGGATTGTGGGAAATTTGTTTAAATATCAAACTTTAATTGCAGGGCTTACATACGTGTTAACATTTTTGACGCATAAAATGAAATCAAAATATCTGTCGTTTAATAGCCTTCTCTTAATTAATTTGTCTCAAAATGTTATTTGCAAGATTATTAAAATTCTTGTTGTAAAACTAAATATGCATGGCATTTTTGCTTATATTATACTATTTTCTCTATTATCACCTTTTTTTAGGAGAATGTTATAGTTTTTGTATCTTGTTTTTTGTTATGTTCTCAGCATTTTTCAGGCATTTTTTAGAGCTGCAATGTGGTTTTGTCATTTATCTACTAGCACCTATTCTTTTTTTAGGAAATCTGAATTAGTACGTGGGATGGATCCACTTCAGTTGTTGCCAACACTTCTCTTAGCGCCTCTGCTTTATTTTGAGAATATAGTCTCTTCTCACTCAGACAAGACTGTTTAGTCTTTAAACTACCCATACACTTGAATTATTAAGAAATAATTCAGAGTTAAAATTGTGCATTTTATATATGGTGTTTTGTTCTCACATTTACTGAATTCTAGCTCTTGTGTGTGCAATTTTATATCATTTTCGACTTGCAAGAATCTATACCATATTTAATATATCAACCTATGTTATTTATGAAAAAATATAATTGTACAATCCGTATATTTAGTAAGCTAAGACATTTAATTCTAGATTCCAGCAAACGTCAAAATTTATTTTTCAGGTCAGATTTTAGAAAAACTACTGAAGTAATTAAACTTCTAACATAAATAACCCTAAATGGCCAAGCTTGTTTACACGATTCGTTTGCATCTAACTATGAGTCGGGTTTAATGAACTACCAGAGATTTGATGTACTGATACACGCACCGGTGGATACAAAAACGTAATCAAAAGCACATATGGTCAATGAACTTATTAAAGGTTTGTTAATCACTATCGTTCTATGGACTTGATTTTGTGGAATAATTATAATTTGTTAATTTAAGTTTTTTATCTCATTTTGGATCTTCCTAGTGATGGACCTGGTAACATAAGAACGTACATTTGTTTTCACACTGGTAAGAAGCTTTAAAGATAATATTATTGTGTATCATGAACTTGTAGACTACTCATTCTTTCTTCGTTTTCAAAGTTTTGGTACATTTTTATCAATTTCCTACATAGGATTAAACTATTTTTCTTTTATTTTTTCTAAGGTTTTGGGAATAGCGCTATAGCGTACGATTTCGGCAAAGGATAATGTGGTATAACTAAAGAACCGGCATTTTCACCTGCAAGATCCATTTGATCAATGCGATCGTTTTCCTCAATCTCGTCATTATTCGCAGACTAAAGACTACAGATAAACTAAAAATTTGGTCTTCTTTTTGTCAGGTTGTTTTGCGCTGTAAACCTTATCTTTTCAGCCATGCTCATCACTGTCATGTTTTATCTGGTTTGCAACATATGACCTTGATACAGCACAACTAAAACTCTAGAACATACATTGCTTTCTATGCGAGGAATCAGTTAATCAGAAATCAGCATGTTTTATTGTTGTTGATCTTGCTTTGCTGGTGTTTTTATATTTAAAATTTTTTACCGATTGATGGAAAAGTTTCCAGGTGCTCTGACTGTATTAAATTTTATAATACTTTGGAAATGTATGGTTGCAGATTCAGGTTACCTTTTTACAATATTTTGGATAAATAACACGTGTTGAAAATAACACTGCTGATGTATTTTTTCCACTGGTTTCATCTTTTTGCTTCTTCCCAATCCACTTTGATGTGATGATTGATTTTATTTATTGTTTTCTTATAGCGTTTTGATACTTTGTTGTTTTATGAATTACAGATTATATTTACTTGAATATTTTCATTTCAGTTCGCTATAACATTTAAGAATCATTGGAATAAACATCGGCCTACACAACATTTACCTCATCCTTTTCTGCAAAATTTTCATACTACCATCAGATGTGTTTTGATAACAATCATTATTTCCAGTTTATTTTCATTTCATAATAATTCAGAACCTTTTTCTAGTGTCTCTCGCGTATATCAAAACTAGGAAGGCCACTGATTCATTTTCCTTCTGCTCCATCCTTTCGAGGAAAGAAATAATTTAACTACTAAGTTTAGCAAAAAGCAGGATGAGAAATTTTATTCAGCACAACAATACCCAATAGCTTTTAATCACAAAATCTACGTCCACTGAAGGTGCTTTTAAGATAATACCTCTTCCTGGTGTAACCGCACATCAGTGCAATACATCTCCATAAACAATTATTTTATAACGAAAATGATTTATTCGGTTAGTAAAAGACCAGTATTTTAAAACTATATGAGTAGTAAACCTACATGTATTTAATTTGTATATACAATACGAACAAATATTTTGAAACACTCTTTTGATTCACCCACAATTCATTTTAGACTGGACTGAATATTCCAGGAAAAAGTCAAAAAATTAGTAAAATTAATTTTTGTGAAATACAATTGTGGCTCTGTCTTGAGTCACAGATCACTTATGTCCTCATTTTTGATGTAACATTTTTTGGCGAGGTCTTAATCAGGACTCAGCTAAATAGTCCTCAGATTGGTGAGCATGTGACAAAATAGAATACAGACACGTTGCATTGTTCTTGGGTTATATTTCCATGGAAGAAAAAATATTGTTTCAGAGCAGACATAATAGTTTTGCGTAATGCTTAGCATAAAATTTATGTTGAATAATCACCGAAGCTCTGTACTGAATGATTCAACGTTGGTTATTTGTTCAGTTTTATTTGGAAGGAATGGCTTCAAGAAACCTCTTATACTCAAAGTAAAGGGGCTTAGCAGACATTATCCTCAGAAATCTCTTGGACTGATAAATGGAAAATTAATTTATTTTCAAGATGCAACCTTTATGCATCCTGAGACGACAAATTGACGTATTGGCATGGTTGCAGCAAATATCTTTGTTAAATGTTAGTATGGAGGAGGTGGTTTCTGGAATGGGTATCGACTGCTTTTCAAATTGAAGCTTGCTTTAGTCCAGGAGACCTTCGAACTCTCTAAAGCTTTGACCGACTGACAAGGGAGACCACTGTTGTAATTTTCAAACTGGTTTTCCCAAAAGATTAATTTTCTCAAACAATCCAGTTACTAAAGGTAAAATATAATAGCTAGCCTTTATAAAAACAAATATACTGAGAATATCATTCCTAGGTTCAGGAGATATTTGGCTACCTTCTAAATATTATATAACGCTTTGGATAGTGTTCCGAATAAAAATGTAAAGATGGTTTAGTCAGCATTGATAAATTATCTGCAAAAACATTCCTTGAATATTTTCTCGTTTAAAGTAAAAAAGTGTCCTTAGTTCAAATCTTCTCAAATAGCGAACACTCTAAAATCCCATTAAAAAAAGAGACAATAAAAGTATAAGATGTACATAATTACCTTCATTTTATTTTCTTTAGAGTTGATGTGTGTATGCCCTTTTGGATTGACTTTAGAAAAGATTACTAAAAAATGTTAAAAGGCTGTAGAACATATATCTTTCAACTATATTATGCGAATGTTTTTTTTTCTTTTGCACGTCAAAGTACAAAATACAGAAACAGAAAGCTGACATTAGGTTTCAGATCTTAATAATTATTCCAGACGTAAGAATATTTTACGATGAAAAATAATCACAGCTAAATCATTAAAAATTTCTTTTATTAATTTGTTATAATTTAAAAATTGCTGCTTTTGTTTATTATTCATAGATAATATTTAAAAAAAAAATAAAGATTAGTTACCTTATCATTCAATTTCTTACTAAGATTTTTCTATTAAGATAAAATAGAGAGGCAATAATAGTTTTGTAAATTTAAGTAGGTTAAAGCTTTGATATCATACTTTTTCTTCTTTCATCATGAGTTTCCTTCAAGAAAATAGTAGACTCAAAGGGTTCCCCTAAGTTTAAAAGGTTGTATACCCCTGCTTTAGTCGAATATTGCTTTCGTAAATAGTCGAATAAATTCCATGCCTTATTAAGATATAGTTGACAATCATTTGCTGCCTATGCCACTAATCCTATGTAATAAACAACCAATGTTTCTTTAAGACAATGAGTCTATACATTGTTCACACAAGACAGCTGTATGATTAGTCAAGAATAGAATTTCTGCATCAGAATTTCCAGCCTGAAGCCGGGATTTAAGCCCCATATTCCCATATATTCTCTATATATGAGGATATTTAGCTGGGATCATTTACAATAATGGTTAACAGCACCAAAGAGATCTCCATTTGAAAACATTTATTTTAAATCAGTGGAATAGCGTACCTGTAAATTTATTTCACAAACTGGATGACTCAATGATGACTCAATAATTGCTTAATTATTTGATGTTATCATAAAAAATGATAATTTATCGAAGTATAGGGATAGTTTTTCTTTATTTCCTTTTTTTTGCCTTAAGATTAAGTCACACATATTTCTTCCTCTTCTGTATTTCTTTTGAATAAATAAAAATTTTTTATGTTGAGACTACTCCGCATGCAATACATGTTTGCTATTGCACTTGCTTACTATTTTTAGTGCATTTAAATCATTTTCATTAACTTTGTGTTTCATTATTACCATAATTATTATGGACTTTAAATTGTATCGATGACTGTAGCAGAAGAACCAGAATCAAATCACATATTTTAATTTGTAAAATTAAATCATAATTACCTTCTTTTTTCAGAATTCAGTGAGAGTACATTTCTGCAAAAAAAAAAAAAAAATCCCTATTTCGCGTTTTAAATATTATAAGGTAGAAAATATATTTTTGGTGCAATTAAATCAATCCTAAATAATTAGGATTACAAAACCTTTTTAGAAAACTTTTCGTCTTCCAATTTCAAATAGTAGGCATAAAAGGATAGGAATTTCTTAAGTATTCACAGTTTGGGTTGAACGTTTGGATCTGAAGAGAAGCAAGAAAGGACTCAATGTAAAGAGAACGAGATTTTGAAATGAATTAAAATATAAATTTAAAAATATTACTTTCTAATTTCAGTGAAGAAGAGAACATTTTTGTGTCTGATTACGTTGGAATGCAAATATTATTAATGGTTTTCGTCTTGGGAATTTCGTCACTTCTTCTGTAATGAAAAAAAAAAATTCAATCTATTGTAACATTTAAAAAACTTTTGAGTGAGAAATATTTCCTGCTTGAGTAAAAGCCGAAATAAATAAACCTTTCATTTAATAAAACAGTCATAGGGAAAACTAATAAATATATATAATTTTGTAAATTACTTTTCCTGCAAAAGTCTGCTGTAAAATATCATTAAGTATGGGACCGGTGTCGCAAAACAAAACAAAATGTGTATGATGAGCATTTCAATAGATTTCATTATAGAGAAATGAATGGAAAGTCATTTTATTTCTTTTACATAATAACTTTATAAAATTTTGAAATTAAAATTTAAATCGAAAGAGAAAAACAGCTTTTTTTACAATTACTATAATGATAGTCATATTACATTGCAAAAATGGGAAAATTGTACTCTTAATATCCTATTGAAAACAATATTTTGACTTTTTAATTCACACATTTATATCCTTAAATAAGCCGTGTAGAGAGTTAGATGAATAGAAACATTAAATGTTTCAGAGCTTATAAGCATTTGAAGCATTAGAAAAAATTTAAGAACATTTCATTTCTCTCTATTTTTGATTTTTGTTCTTGAATCTATTTTCGTAAAGTAAGGAGCATAATGAATTATTTGATAAATTAGAGACATTCTTAAATTGTGATTAATTTAATTCTACTATATTTTATAAAATTTGGAGAGTTTAATATCAAAGGTACACTATAAAATGTAGTCTGCTTATACAAATTTTACAAAATACTCAAATATTTTATTTCTACAATAGTACTGCTGCAAAATAAAAGCTAGTTTTGAAATAAAATTTCTTTGCAGTTTTGAACAGTTAGTGTATTAACATTCAACGAATGAAATTAAAAAAATATACATTCTTTTTGAAAATTCAAACTAATAAGAACTAAAAATGATGATTAAGAATGTAAAAATCACTTGCATTCGTTTTAATGTTATACTTTGTATCCGTTATAATGAAAAGTGCAAACACTTCATTATAATTTCAAACTAAACTTGGTAATGAAAATAGATTGTACTTCAATTACTAAACATATTTACCATTATAATCAAGAACTAAAATGATCAGTTCTAATTTCAATTCTCATAAGTTCTTTAATTTTACACATAAAAGCATAGTTAACCCGTACATCTAAGAAATAGTTAATTTGAAAGAAAAACATTTCATTATTCATAAGGAAAAATTCTTATACACATATTTAAGAATTTAATTTTCTTCAAAGTAGAACAATAGGCCTTAGTTGCTTTTAAAGAATTTCAGTACAAAATACAAAATGTGATTTAAATATAAAAATTAAGAAAACATAGAACGATCTATAAAAAGAGTTAGACTACTGTCTAAGTTTAAAATTGGCAGTTTTATCATTTAATAAGTTTAAAATTGGCCAAGGATGCATTTGTGCATACACTAGAAATAATATAGCACCATTACTTTTGTTTAAGAAAAAATAATCACTTCGAAATTTTTTTCATTACAATTTTTATTTTCTTTCATGAATACTTAAGAACAAGTTGATAGCTTTAGAAATAAATTTTTAAAATATATTCCATTAGCAAGCAAAACTAAAAATGAGAAATACAAATATAACGATAATCTATAGTTTTTCACAATGATCCTCTATATCCAAAAAAATTCAAATAAAATTGGCTAACACATTTTTAAGACAACTAATTCACTAACACAATTCAAACATTCTTAATTTTTTTCTTTTTTTTTCTTTCTGTTCAATTATATTTTTATGCTTTTTATTTCATTATATTACAACTGCAACTGCATTATTTTAATATCACAACTAAATTTTAAAGAAATGAAATTAACTTATCAAAATTTGTTTATTAAAAAAGCAATTATTTATTTCTAAGCAGTGCAGTTGGTAACTAAAACAACTAAAGTTTCTTTCTAATATTTTTCAACATTTTTAAGAGATTAATTTCCCTCATTCTTCTATTGTACTTCTGTCTTTCATAAAGTTTCGAATTATTCCAGAAGATGATAATGATGATGCGCTAATCTTAGGGTAGACATCAAGAATAGAAAAATTTCCAAGAACTAAAAAAAGTTGTCGTCACTTCTTTGTTGAAAGGTAATTTTATTCTGCATTTTTAAGAGGTTTGATGTGTTCTCGTCCGAACAGAAATAGGAACTACAAATGAATCTAAAGAATTTCAGACATGTTTGAAAGAAAAGAAGAACCATCATTCCAGAAAGTAATCCTCTTTGGTTTCAAAGAAGAAATAGAAGTTAGCTGAATTTTTGTTTGTAAAAAAAAAGTTCACTCAATATTTCTATGTTTTATTCCCTTTCCTTTTTTTTCTCGATGGCTTATTTTTTTACGTTTAAAACACAACAAAACTTTTTGAGTTGAAAACACTAACTTTTCACGTCAAATTTAAAGGTACTGCACACCATTATTATTTATTTTCTTCTCCCTTTTTTATTTTATGTAAAATGACAACCAAAAGAAAAAATGAAAATGCATATAGAGTAATATTAAGTTAAATGCTAAAGACTTTTTCCAAAAATAAATGTGGATTCGAGAAGAATACTTAACCAGATACTCACATGAAGTTTGTGTAGAGATATCCTTGGAAACAAGAATTAGGTTAGAATTATTTTTTTCACCACTCCAGGAATATAACTTATTTTATGTTTTTGTTGTATTTAATTCATGTTCTCTAAAACATTTTTGGTTTTTTTTTTTCATGAATATTTTTGAGCTTAAAACATAAATTCTATAGAAAAAAAATGTTTCTTTTTGATGAATTATAAGATTTTGAGCGTGTGTCAATAGATCTTTAACTTAATTTACATACCATAAAAAAATTCCATGTATCCATAAGATAATTAATTCTGAAAAATAGCAATTCACTTTGTTAAATATTTCTTTTTAAAACGCTAAAACAGAACATTTATCAATTTATGATTAGTTTCATTCCTAACTTTATTCTCTTGAAAAAAAATGTATTTTTATTCTTAATGCAAAATAAAAAAAATTCTCATCTTATAGTTTATTTTATTTCCATAAAATAGCCATGTAAAATAATATCTAATGTGAACTTAAAATATAAAATGTATGCAAACGTAACAATATTAGCTTTTTCTGCTTCCTTTTCATTATACTTCAGTAGTGAAAACTAAATTTAACATTTTAAAATCCTGTACAAACGTAATGCATACATACATTAATTTGCATTTACTGTTTACTACTTTACCACTTCATATTTGGGTCTATATTTTACTATTTATTTACTTGGTTCTATGCATTTACATTTTATTAATAAGTATGGAATTCTATCAATATATTTTCAAATAGAATAGAGAGGGATTTTACTTTTCTGGATTTCAGCAGCAATAGGTTTCACCATATGGATTTCAGTGATTAATATATGTATGTTTTAGTAATGATTTGCTCTTACTGTAATATTATCAATAATAATTTTCCCCAACATATGGTGCTACACAGGATTTAATTCTAGAATTCATTTATATATTCAAAAGTTGGTAGAAAAAAACTTAGCAACCTCAATTCTATGATAGCACGAAGCAGAGCTATGATTCATAAGACATATGTTCCCATCATAGCATAACCAATATACAACAGACTTCTCATTGTTTCAACTGTAAGAGCATACCATTTCTACTAATTTAATGCGTTAGAAGCAAACATTGTCCATTCAGAGGCAAAACTGTCGTTAGGATTATGCAAGCAATGAATATATCATTAAAATAGGTGAAAAAACATTATGATGAAGCAATATTTTATAAATTACCTAAAATATAAAAATATTTGAAATAAGCATCTCATAATACAAATTATAAATTGTGACATACAAAATCCTTGTATTTATTGTATATAAGGGGTCATATAATAATATGACTGCTTAAATCATCAGGTACCTTCAGCATTATATATTTATTCTAACAGTTTAAATATGAAATGATTGTAAAATTGTCCAGTAAAAATGCACTAGAAAACTGCCTTATTATGAATCGTATTATTCATAATGCGACAATTGTAGTACCTTCAAATTTATTTTTTTTTATATTTCCTTCAAAAATACAATAAGATAAAAATATTTTAAAGTTAAATATTAAATATATATTCAGGCCTTTAGAACATTGTGAGTGCTTGAAGTTGAAATAATAAAACATTATTTTATAATTGTATTATGGGTAGTAATATTGCGTCAATGTAGACCAAACCTTTGATATTTTCGATATATATATTTCATTAAAACAGTTTATTGTTAAAGAGAGAATCATATTTTAAGAAACTAGGTTAGACGTATTGTGTTATATAATTAATTTAATAAAAAAAGAGAAATTTACATTTTTCCCATTAAAATCCCTTAATAAAGGCTAACATTTCTAAAAAGTTATAATTAAAAAATTAAACGAAAGCTAAATATTCCTTCATTGGTAAGGCAATCCCTTATTATAAATATTCCTTAAGATATATTTATTGTAGAATGACCTCAGAATATCCCAGCTGCAATTTGAGATCACAACATGATCATTTATCTTCCATCCTTGAAGAATAATTGAGTTAACTTTTTAGTATATTTATTTCTTTGCAAATCCCACAAAGCTTCTGTTTCATACTGCATGAGTATTAAAGAGAAATCAGAAAATAAAATAAATATTTCCAAGAAATACATAGAACTAATATCCAGTTCAAAGAAATTTGTTTCTTTTCTGTAAAACTTATTTATTTTCCTTCTCACCTCTGTAAAAATTTATATGTAAACACACCATCTTCCAGGCGCACAGACTTATCCTACTCCTCTGGAAACTATCTTAAATAATCTATTTCTAGCTATTCCAATAAGTTAAAAGCAGAAATTCTTGCTTTTCTTTTCTGTAATTGCAAATGGTACAAGCAGTAGGAGGATTTCAACCAGAATGCAAAATTTCTTTGATTTCGTTCCTTGATATTTTTCATCAGCAGAATAAAAGGGAAAAAAAGTTCTCGGATATTCAAAATAATGGTTGAGATGCTAACATTTGAGGTGAAACGAGAATGGCAAGTAAGTTAACACATTTTTTCTGGAAAAGGAAACAGCAGTTTCAGAAACATTCTTTCTATATTTAGAGAGGAAATGGAAAAGTTTGCTACATTTCTGCTGGAATGCAAAATTAGTCCCTAGATAGTTCAGTATTTTTCCTCTTTTTTAAATTATATTCATTCGATGTAAATGATTCACAATTGCTGTAATGTGCAATTCACATTACATTTAAAAGATGTATTATTTCTGTTAAAAGCAGAAACATTCATTTGTTTTCTACAAAAAACCTACTATTTTAACTTCGAATTTGAAACACAATAGAAAAGGGATTCACTAGCTTCTTACTAATAAGATAAAATATATTAAAAATTTATTTTTCAATTTTATCTAATTATTTTTCCTAAAAATAAGATCTTTTAAATGTTATGGTTAGCATGTTTAACTAAGCTCAAAAAGTATATATTTCTTATGAAAAGCAGACATTTTTTCCTAAAAATTTTCTATTGCTCTAAACAGGGAAACAATTGCAATTAGAAGAAAAAGGAACCAATTGGTACATAGTCATTCAAGATATAAGTAATTCAAATAAACGAAGTTATCACTACAAACTAATATTGGAGAAAATATTTTATTGAAGTAAAATATTGATATATTGAAATAAAAAATGTGTTATTTATATATATATATATAAAACAATAATCAAAGCGATATTTCATATAATGCCGAAGTGAAATTTAAAAAGAGTTCTATGTAAAATCTTGCAAAGAACAGATTTAGCCGTCCAAGATGCACTTTTTTTTATAATTATTATTAAATTACTCAATTAAATATAAAAATTAAAATAAACGTTGAAGTATCGAGAAATGGATAGTAGTAAACTTTTCCAATATTAAAATTAAAGGATTAGGTAAATTATTAAAATGAATATTATATCATCTGAATGTAATTAAAATTTAAGCAAACGATAAATTAGTAAATGGATTATATTTAAGCTAAATGTAATTAAAATTAAAGCAATCTATACATTATTAATTTTATTATTATATCAGATAAATATAAATAAAACTAAAGTAGATGATAAATTAGTAAATTGAATATATTTAAGCTAAATGTGATTAAAATTGAAACAATGGATACAAAATTGAAAAGTGATCTGTTACGCTAAGTCACCCCACTTAAATTAATAGCCCTTTGAGTGGCTGAAATAAAAATTCCTCTGAATCTTAAGTTATAAAACAGATATTTTTCATTTCTTTCCTTTACACCAAAAAAAGCAAAAATATTTATAATCAAATATCTAATGCTATTATGAAAGAGAAAAAAAATCTTGTGATTGAATTTATTTTATTGTAAGTCTGAATTTAAATTAAAATAATGTTTGTGCTGTTGTAATTTTTTGCATTTTGAAAATAAAACTTATTCGATTTTAATAATATCGTAATATTTAGTTACAATGAAAGTTGAACAATAAACAAAGTACAAAAAACTATAAATATGTTTAATGTTTATAAGGAACTTTATTCTAAGCATAAAATATTTTTTGTAAGAATTCTACATCAAAATTAAAATGATTACAGTGAAGAATGAATAAACAGAATATCTTTGTAAATTTTTCCAGGCTGATATTCGTAAAAATGCTCCATATTAAAATGTATAATTTACGTTTTAAATTAAAATAATTATGAATATGAAAAATAAACAGATTTTCTAAATTAATTTTTTTTTCTCTAGGGATTGTCTATAATTAATTTTTTCATAAATAAATACATCAATAAGGATGATGATTATTTAGCAAATGACTTTAAAAATTCTAATTAAATTTTTGCGTAGATTGATTTAAAATATTTTTATGTGAAAAAATTCAATAATCTCTTTTCTAACATATTTTTCACCATTTTTTATAAAGAATGATTGTGAATATGAAACCCTTTACTTTCCTCTGTGCTTTTCCTTCGCAATGTTTTTTAAAAACTTATGTATTGATTTAAATTTCATACGAGAAAACTTTTAGAAATGCAATTAATTTTTCTTCATAAAATAACAATTTTTTCAGCGTAGTTATTTTTTATTGTGTTTAAGATAAGTAGTTTTCCTTTTTAACCTTTTAATAAATTATATGTTATGAGATTTAAATTTTAATTATGCATATTGCTTCATTATATAATGCTACTCAAGCATTCGTAAATTCGAACGAATAATAAATCCAAAAACGTTATTTATGAAAAAGAATTAAAAACATTGCATGTCATTTACAACACAATACAAACTAAGGTTGTTCTATAATATTCTGTACATTTGTGAAAATCTCAAAATTGATTAGTAATATTTTGAAGGGGGGAAACGAGTAAGGAATTTAGAATTTGAAATATGGAAAAGAAGTTCAAAGTTTTGAGACTGAATACATTGCAAAATTCAAATCTAATTTTGTGAAATTTTTTCCTCCTATAGAAAACTATTTATGGAGTCCAATTTGATAATGTTATTTTTCTCACCAAAAAGAACTATACCTTAATCTTATGATACGAAGTTTGAGACCTTTTACGGAAGCCTCAAGGAAAAGGAAGTTAACACGGATGAAAATACACGCTTTGGCATCACAAAATGGGTCCGTATCTAGAGCTATCCATCAGAAAAGTACAATAAAATGTCAAAGTATGAATGGACTTCTAGTGTCACTTCTTTGCTTCCTCTGAAATTGGGATTTTCGAATTCTTTCGAACTTTATACAAGGATGATAGTATATGTTTATTCTTTGAAAAAAAGAATTCCAGGATCCTATTTTTCGTCATAATTTTATCCAAGCCTCAAATAGTTATTAGAAAAGAATTTATGGTAGTCAGAATATAACTTTTTATTACTTTTAGTGAATTTGTTTTCAGTATTTCTGTTGAAATTGACTTCCAACATTCTTTGTTGACAATTTTTTCCTTATTTCGAGAGTGTTCGGTCATAATATTTTTGTTTTCCTTCACATTTTCTGGAATGTCGGAAAATAGTGAATCGCTGCGTTTTAACTTACGCTCAAAAGAATTTTGGAACCTCTGTTTGCCAGCAGTATAAATTCCCTATAATTATTATTTTTCTTTTGACATCAAATTTGTTTCATACTTAATGCAGAAACATATGTAGTAAGTCCTTTCTTAAAAATGATTTTACTTGCAAAGATCATTTTTGAAATGTATATATATGATGTATGTATGTATGTATGAGATAAAGCAATTAAATTATTATTAAAAACATTCAAAATAAGAGAGCAATTAAAATCCAAAATCAACTAAAGAAAAAAATTATCGAAAATTATCGCAATAAAAGAATAAAAATTAAATTTTAAACTAAATGAATAATTTGAATATCCAACGAAACAAAACAGGCACATTCAGACTGAAGAATGAATTGTGGGGTTAAACATGTTCTATAGTATCACCCCTTACCCAGTGCAACTTGTCGGCAAAAATTGGATTACTCCAAAATACAATTTGTATATTAAAGAAATGAAACAAGAAAAAAAAAAAAAAAAAAAGATAGTGGAAGGCAAGATATCTCAATTACAAAATTTTCACAAAACCAATATTTTCCAATCAAATAATCTTAACATAAAAACTATTGAATTAAAAAAAATCAATTAAAAACCATCCATAAAATTTTTTATTAAGATATCTGATTAAAATTGTCCAAGAAAGCCCTTCAATTAAAAACTATCCAATTAAAAATTAAAAAAAAAATGTTTTTAAAACACAAAAACAGTACAGTTAAAATCATTTTAGTTGAAGATTTATAACTTTAATAACAAATATATACCACAATCCAAGTTTTTCAAACAGAATCGATTCAAACCATAAAGATGCAAAAGCCAGAAATTAAGATCTTGTGACAAGTGATCAAGAATTGCTGCACAATAGGTTCAAGGATCCTTTTTAAATGAAGATGTCTAATATTATGCACTGTTACCAAGTAAAAATTTGAATATCAATAATAATTAGTTAAGTTGATTCAAAAAGATTCAAAATATGGAATATTTAATAAAAATCTCATACTAAATACAATCATGAACAGAAATCATATCCAATGGAACACAAACCTAAATTTTAGTTGTTAAAACTATTTGGAATCCATTGAATAAAATATGGATCTGTAAATTTATACTAAGTGGAAATGTTTTAAGAGATCTTCACAGCTAGACCACTAACTAGTTGCCTTTGTAATCCTAATGTTGTTTTGTGGATTTGTTTTTAAATTGAAAGATCCTAAAATTTCATGAAAGTCCTGAAAGGCAACAGCCATTATATATCAGACTACATTTCTTAAAATGACATAATTCTAAAAAGATAGAATAAACTCTCACTCCACAAGATGTAAATACCAGAAATTCATATAGATCAATTTATAAAATAAAGTTCCTAATGAGAAAATTGTCATAATATAAATAATCTATCTAGATATCAAATCCAATTTACTTAAACATATTTCAATATCCTACAGAGTCCCCAAAGAACTCTTCATGGAAAAATGTTAAATACATTTCAAAATAGACCAACATACAAATTATTGAGAATAGTTTTTTTTTTTAAAAAAAATCTAATGGATAATGATATTATCTACATTCTTCCTGTAACTTTTTTAATTTCTTAGAATCCGTTTTTATCATGAGTAGCTAGCAATTTATTACGATGTAAAAAGTTTAAAATAATGTTTCTCCATATGGATAAGTGAATATAACTTTCCCTGTAAGGCATTTTAATTACCCTAAACACAAATTCATCTCTTTTATCACATAAATTACTATGAATGGTGTAATCCATTAGCTGTAGTTCTGTATCTAAATATTTAGCCTCAATTGTATCTGAATTTGTCTGAAATTAAACCAAATTATATGGATAAAAGTCAATGTTCGGCGTAAAATCTCTACATTTACTAAAAATTATTTGGTCGTCTATATGTCTATGTAAAACATAAAGGGTGTTGTTCAAGTGTTTCGATTCATAAAAATGTAAGTACAGATTATCTAGAATGTTGCCAGCTGGTCACCCTTGAGGCAATCTCTTTATTATTCTGTATATTTTCTTATTGAAAATTATATAATTTTCTTGCAGTACAAATTGTAAAAGCTATTAAGTATGCTTAGTTTTATCGTATTTTCTATGTTTTATTTATTATAAAGTATCATCAGAACCCTTACTATGTTCTCGATATCAATGGAATTAAATAAATATTGAAAATCATAACTACAAATTGCCTGGCTTGGGGATTGCTTATAGAATTAATTAATTATATGCTATTATTAATACTGGGCTTAGGGATTGCTTATAGAATTAATTAATTATATGCTATTATTAATAATAGCGGTTTCTTTAAGTTTTTTCAAAATATTATTCAAAACATTCTGCAAGATTTTAACAGATTTAGTTTTGTAAGTATTATATCCATTTGTTATAGTTTTGAAATTAACTAGGTTCTAATGGACTTTAGGAGTTAAGAAAACATTAGGGAATTTTTTATTATGGATCTGTAGAACAAGTTTTTTATGAAAGTATTAGTAATTTCTTTGTTTTCATAACCTGAAGAACAAAAGCATCCTTAATTTGAAAATATTTTTCCACCTTTTAAAATTGAAATACCTATATATGATCACAAAGGGTCCGGGCACTTTATCTACATACACTATTATAAAACATTTTTGTAGACTTTTTGTAGGAGGTCTAATATCTCTGAATTTTATTCCACCTTTTTAATTTCAAGTCTATAATTAATATTTTTAAATCATTGAAGACTCTATCTTTAAATTCTTTAAAAGCTTCATAGGTCATACTACATTTGATAGATTTTTTGAATATAAAATTATCAAGATCCTTAAATATTTTATTTTAGCGTAATTACTCTCAGTTATTAATAATCTATATCTTGTACTTTTTTCCATAATATATTTGAATTTTTCATCATTAACTAAATCCTAATCTCCCGTGACCACGTGGCCAAGATATTCATCTACATAGTCACTCTATCAATCACACAAACACGCACAATGACCTAATACTTCCAAATACACACCAGAATAATAATTAAATATTGATTTTCTAAGTTTTTATTGCACCTAAAAGCATTTTTATAGTTATATTCTTAATTTGGAATAATTGCTTGTATTTTTTAAAAACACTTGAAAAATTTATCTTATTGAAATATTTGTTTAACAATCGAATTGTGCAATACGCCGTTACATTTTCATCATCTATATGCATCTTGATATTTTGTTTATTAATAATGTAATTACTTAGGTCTGTCATAATATGATAACATTGTTCATCTGGTAGCTTTCCAAGTATCTCCCTAGCAACTTTAATTTCGGTCTGCTTAAATCCGAATATGAAACATTTTATTTTTTTAACGTTGAAGTTCATTTTAAAATCTTTCTTTAATTCTATAATGTTATTCCTCATGATATTTGTGTCCATATATTTTCTTTTTTTATATTTACCTCTATTATTTCCTACATTTTAATTTTTATTTTTGTCTTCGGTTTAAACACTTTGTATAATATACATACATACACACACACACAGATATATATATATATATGTGTGTGTGTAGGCATGTATATTATGCAATGTTTTTTTTTTTTTTACAATACTCATTTAAATAAATAATGCTTAATGTAGAGGGAAATAGTTACGAGTTTTGCTAGGTTAATAAAATTCACCAAAGAAATAAAATTAAATATATGTTCAATGTTACTGAATTTTAATTTACATAAAGGGCTTGATATAAATTTTCACAATTAGTTACAACTCCTTTAAAATTTAATAATTTTATCAACTACAATGGCTTAGTTTTTGAAAAATAATATTTTTTTCCTTAATAATGAAATCTGAAATTTTTTAATAAATTAAATATAACATTCACTCCTCATTTTTTTTAATTTGCATACTTCACTTTTCTATTTTCTTACTAAATCATTCTTTCATCCTATTACTGAAAACAACATTTATATGTTGATCCTCACTAACAGTTTTTATTCTTTCACTGGATTATTAAATTTTTGAATATTTGTATAATAATATATATTTTGTTATATTTGTGATTCATTGCCTTTTGGCGTTGGTTCAACCAATGAGGATGAAGTGCTACAAGCGCCGATATTATTTGTGGTTATATACGCGAAGGAATAGAATCGTAACCCTAACTGAAAGAGTCTCCTTTGTTTGAGTCATTGAAAGGTTGGTGTTAACACCAACCATGCTAAGATAGAAGCTTCACGAAAGTGTTTCTTATGTGAGACGACAAACTATTCTTTTCTTGTCAACCGACGTTATATGAGGGAAAATTTTACACAGCTTATAAATATGTATACTAAACGGTTCATCAGTTGAGGCCTGTTTCCTTCGGATGTGCAGACTTAGTGTTTAAAAAGATAGCAGGCTGTGTTTGATTCGGAGAGAACATGGAACATATCATCCATCAATCATCCATAAAATACTTAGGATACAATGTCTGTGTTTGGAAAATGTCTCTTCAGTTGAGCACACAGGCCTCCATGTCAGCCGTTGTGGAACAGGAAGTGCTTACGTTTTTACAGATGATATCCTTGACGCTTATGTGTGCTATTATGTCAGTGCAATAGGTAATGATTTTCTACAAGGAGATATGGATGATTATTTTCAGCATCAAACAATTCGCAGAACGGAATGATCAGCTCGATCACTGGACTTCAATTCCATCAAGGATATTTGAAATGCTTTAGAAATATTTCTTGATGATTGCTATATACTTTCTCAGATCCTTGCCATGCTCAAAACTGTTTTTTAAGAGAAATATATTTCCCTTTTCAGTGAACTGAAAGATCACATTAGGGACAGTATCATACATCACTTTATATGCTCTATTGCTTCTTGGGGGTGATCATACTTTATATTTTGAAGGCCTTTTTTCTATTAGAAACTGACATATTCATTTTTTTTTATTTTTATGCATGTGCTATTTTCCAAATACTATAATATACATTGTCTGATATTTTATTTTTAAAGCCATTTGATAACATATTATGTGCTCGATACTGTGACTCAGTTTCATTGCATTCTAGACGTAACTTTTTGAGTAATCGCTGTTTTCGTGATCTTTCCTAGATTTATGGAAACCAATGTACACATATATGAATTAAAATAATTATTTGAGAGAAAAATAACAAATGAAATAGAATATAAATAAATAATACTGTATGTTAAGGAACACTTCAACTGATTTATTTTATACTGGAACAAAATACCCTTAAAATGAAAGTCAATTGTACAAAATATCGTCTATTCAAAAAGTTTCGAATTTTCCAATTGCTTATCATTATATACTTAGATAGGATTTTGTATACATCATCTGTTGTAAAAGAATAAATAGGACAGTTGTAAAAGAATAAATAGGAATTACCAACAAGAATGTTTCAAAACCCTTACAGACTAACAATCTGAAAAAAATACTTCAAAAAACAATTAAACAAATGAAGATAATAAATTAAATGAAGTTACTATGTTTACAATTTTTTGTGACTTTCAATGCATCAATATATCTATCGCTTAATAACCAGCTTCTGAACAACTAAATTGACTTATGGATTATACTGATATTAGAAAAATCAAAAGAAATCACTAAAATGAAAGGAAAATCAGATTAAATAATTTTGATAGAAAAATTTAGCAATCAGAATAGAACTGAAATGAAAGTATGATTAGTGCAGGTAACAGAATTCGCTATATAATGTGTGTCAAGTAATCAATTACAGCTGAAGAAAATTATCATAGTTTTCACCTAGTAGAAATCAAACTTTTTAACTACAATAAAATCAATTTAAATTAACAATCAAAATAAAGTTATCTCTTTTAAAACACAAAATTATGTAACACAAAACATAGAACTGTTCATTTAAGATAAAATGAGTCGGCAGCATAAAAATGAAAGAGAAAGTAAGATTTTCAATTCGCTAAAACTAATAAGAAATTAGAGAAAAGTGTATCACGAAATCAGTTAGAAGCAAAAGAAAAAAAAATCAAGTGTATCATGAATCAACACTCGGAATAATTTGGAACAATAATTTTGATTTAAAAAGAATTCAATAGGCAGCCTAAAAACAAACAAAAAATAAACAGCCAAAAATGTAAAAATAAATTACAATCAAAAGCAATTTTGATAAATTATAATTAACAGGAACTCTTTCGATCTGGCAGCAGTCAAGTGTTGGCTCCCTAGACAAAACAGATAACTGTTACTAAAACTAAAATTTACTTATTCAAAGAATATTTTTTGACATTTATTCGTAATGATATTTTTTTGAGATGATGATTCGTTCAAAAATATCGTAACTCTTTTAGAAATAATAAAGAAAATTGTAATTCTTTTACAAAGAACAATGTAAGAGTAAAAGCAAATATAATTAAAATTATTAACGGAAGAATTAGTGCGATATCAGGCAATGCATAGCGAAGTCAAATACTTAATTTTCTGATAATTTTATGTAACTTTCAAAAAATCGGCTAGGAGATGCCCACAATCAATATCCATAGATTTTTGTACCAATTTCCATGTTTCTGCGCATTGTAATCTTATCGCTACACAGCCAGGAATAATAGTAGGTCCTTTCTTTTATTAATGTGTATTTAGAACTTTTCTAAAACTTCAATCTCAAAGATTTTATCTTGATTAAATACATACACATAGGCTCACTGTTGATACGAAACCCTTACACTCACAAAACAAGGACTATGTCCATTTGGATATCAGTTTTTAAAGTATTTTGAGATCAGAAGAATTTGGATACGTTTTCTATGAGAGTCTTCGAGTACAATTTGACTAAAAATGTTTAAAACAGGCCTTTTCTCTTTTTTATTATAATATCCAATTTCAAAAAATTCCTTAAATATGAATAAAATAAGAATGCTTTGATTCTAAATATTCGTTTGAAATATATTTTTAATTACAAAGATACACAAATAAGTTTTAAAAAATAAATATTTAGTAAAACCATTTTATTATTTGTCTCATACTTAGAGTATCTAATTTCAAATTTAAAAAAAGAATGTAAATTAAAATTCACAACAAGATTGTCCATGCTGCTGTCAAAGTTCATTATGGGTGCGACCCAATACAGAAGCTTGTAAATTGTATTATATTTCCATTAGAGAAATACAAATAGTAATATTGCAATTACAAACATTAGTTTCCTTTTTTTCCTTGACTGTTGCAAATATATGTTCCTCTTATCCGTTCGAAATTATATTATGGTTACACGGTGTACGATTCAGGCAGAAAATTAGCTTTATGCAAATTGAACACATACTACACTAAGACTTTCATCTGGAGCTTTCCAAACAACTCCCACCAAAAAATTATATGTTAACTATTACCAACTTTAATTAGAATTTGAGGCGTACGCTTCACCTCTAGTTTATTATGTAGATTCAGTTAGTCTGGCACTCTAATAAATACTCCTACTAAACAAAGGCCTGTCAAAAGTCAAATAAATAGACAAATAAAGCTTTAGCTGAATATTTAATAAAACAATTAAATTTCACTATAGCTATTGATGCCTATTGGAAAAACCCTCATGCGTGATCAAAAGAATATTAAAAGATTTTACTTAAATAGTTATTCTTACAGGTTAAATCATATTAAGGATCGAATCATTCTCTCATGTCTGAGGCTCATCTTCCACTTTCTCATTACACCTTAATTTATACGCGAACATTGCTTCACACAATTGGAAGTTGAAGTATTTGATTTAATTGTGAGTCCAGGAAATGTTCACCAGGACAGATGAAGGGAAGCAAGATTCATCGTTGCAACTTAAGAAGACTCATTTTGTCCCTTCAATATTACTCTAGACTACTTTATCTTCAAAGTTCTTATCTTTTTCAGACAAAAGTTTATTTTTAAATAGATTATATAGTACTAACATTATCCATACCTCCATTTTACAGCTTAAATAATAATAATAGAAGGCTATGGAGTATCTTTTGTTTTTGTCTCGAAATCAGATGAAAAGCTTTCCCCTGGTATGAACAGAATTTGGATTTTAAAAATCCTTTCAGAATTTAAAAAAAAAATGAGGAACAGATCAAAATAGCTCAAATACTTATTTATCCTAATTTAAATCCTAATTTAAACGTCTTTATACTTAGAGTTCTAATTTAATGAATCATGTGGACGCATCATTTTCAATTGATAGTTCGCTTCATGATTTTAAACTTCACCCTTCATGTTCTGTTTTTACAGTAGATATTTCCACCATTTATAAGACGTTTGACAGTTTGTCATTTAGACATAATGTTAATTTTGTTTTATTCATACTTTCCATGAGTATAATGGAGTTCTTAACACTAGAATTACCGAAACGGAACATATGTGACACAAGACGTATGTTTTCACTCGTTTCACAGTTGTATTCCAAAATTAACCTTACTAATTTCTTGCTTTACCTAAATAGTCAGTCTAATGTCTGAAAACGAATTTAGGTTAATTCTAAGGAATTCTTTTTCATTTATATATTTGTATACCTAGAGCTACCATGGTGGTCATATTTGACCCGAACAAGATAATTGCCTTTTCATTCATTTCAACTCTACATTTTTCAGTTACAAAAGAATTGTTTAAGGAGATGTATTGCACCTGCTTTTTGCAAAAGGGTGAACATGAAAAAAGGGTGTGTCTGCACATCTGGTATGTACCTGTTAGGTAGATGTGTGAGCTTTTGTGATTTGAAGCTATTGTACCTATATATTGGAATGTTGTAGAATTTTCTTATCTCTGTTATAGGTCGGAAACTAAGTAAAAAGAATATTTTATCAGTTGTAAGCTGACCAGAGGGAAAGCGAATTAGAGGCATTCCAATTTTACACACGTTTAAAGATGGCACCCTGCAGATGAGATCTTTCGAAGGAAGAAGCTGAGAAATTGATAAATGAACTTTTAGATAATAATTCTTACAAAAAAATACATTTGAAGTTGATGGTAAAAATTTTGTAATAAACGACGAAATAAATATTGTGGAAAACGTTCATAAAAGTCCATCGTCTGAATTCAGTTCAAGTGATTGCGAGCTGAATGAAAATAAACTAAGGAAATTAAATTCAGGAATTCATAAAACAACAGACAATCGTAAACTTGTTAAGAGAAAAATAATAAAAGAAAAGGGCAATAAATCATTCAAAGCGTTTGGAAGAAGCAAAAGATAGAATTATGTGGAAAATGTACCAGCAGTGTTCAGTTTCTTCTGGTCGACGGCTTATCCAAAATATTGCAAAAGAAAATCAGCAACCTACGCCATATTTCAAAAGAAATATTTGTAATAGCAGTCCTATAACTTCCTGGAAATTTTTCATAAATTATAAAATTTTAAATATAAAAAATGTACAGAAGTTAAAGCAAGGTCAACACTAATTAATGAAACTTAGAGCATTTATCTTGATCAACTCGATTCCTATATTTTAATATCATATAATTGAGGAATTTTAGCTGCAAAAAGAATTTCTATCACTAGTCTTTGGTCAAATACCTGGGCCCACATTTTTTCTTTCTTTCAACAATGAGCCGAAACATATTTCTAGAAATCATAAGATATATGCGCTTTGATTTCAAAATTTCAAGGTCAGATAGATTGAAAGATGATAAATTTGCACTAATGTCAGATGTTTGTAATACATTCATAGAAAATTGTTTCATGCGTTACAAACCAGGAGTAAACATTAATGTAGAGGAGCAGCTCTTTCTATCAAAGACACGCTGTAGATTTTTGCAATATATGCCATACGAACCTGATAAATTTGGCATCACATTTTGGTTGAACGTAGATGTGAGCTCAAAGTACATAATCAATGCATTTCCATATTTAGGAAAAGTTTACTCTAAGTCAAATGATCAAAGTGTTGGTGAAAATGCTGCTATTAGGAGAGTAAAAACTTATCTCAAAACAGGACGAAATATAACAAGCAACATTTTTTTTACAACTCTAAAACTTGTTGAAAGAATAAAAGAAAATAGTTTGAGTTATGTTGGAAATATCAATAGAGTAAAAAGATAGGTTCTGAAATCCTTGAAGAAAGCAAAAAAAGAATTATGTTTTACAACTTTCATGACGCATAAATATAACACCATTCTTGTTTTTACCAATGTAAATAATACAAAAAGGTACTTCTTCTCAGCACATATAATTTTTCAATAGAAATTAGGCAAAATGCGAAGAAAACTCCTGAAATAATAAATTTTTGCAATTCCACAAAATTTGGATTTCATGTTGCAGATCAGATGTCAAGTAAATATTCTGGGAAATCTGCATCAAGGCAATGGCGTAAGCATGCTTTCCCTCCCCCCAATATTTTGTATACAGCGCCTATTAATCCATGGATAATTTTTAAAGAGACAGCAGGTTCTAATCTGAGCAGAGATACTACATTCTAAAATTAGCAGAGAAGCTGAAAGAGAAATATGTTGTGAAATAGCATAAATTAAATGCCTTTGTACTACCCAAGAAGTTTAAAACAAGCAAAAACGTTTCCAGTTAAAGCTATGCAAAGACAATAAACTAATATTACTTGTGAGAAATGTTCAAACTTTGCTTGTGGATTATGCACAACAAAACGAGAAACAAAGAAAATAACATTCTATGTGAAATGTTTCGAGAAAATTTAATATAATGAAGTAAAATGCCATGATTATTTAATTTTCATCCTGATTTAATATGTTATTAATCTCTAGGAACATTACAAAATTTAAATTAATTAAAATATATGTTATTTAAAAGATATTTATCATTTCATTTGTACAACATGCCAAAATATTAAAGTATGTTTTCTGTAATTAGAAATTTAATTTTTTAATAATTTCCTGTTAATTAAATTTCATATTATATAATATTCTTGAAGATAAAATTAATAAATCATTAATTACAAATTATTATATTAATCTTGAAACACTTTATTTTTCGTCTGTATTATCATACAAATTAAGAATAACATGACTGAAGTCCGTGGGTCAGGTATGACCCATCCCAGTAATTCTAGGTATACCAGAAGTAGGGTTATCCAAGTGTTACGTCATCCTTATTATTCCTCTCACCCTTTGATCATTGAAATTTTAAAACCATTTAATAAATTGTAATCTAAAAAAAATCAAATGTTATTTTCTTGGAAACCATTCCATATGGACATCAAAGGGCAAAAAATAGTCAATATTGCAGATAAATCAGCATCCAGTGAAATATCTTCAACATTCCTTTTTCCAAAATATTAAAATACCCTTAAAAACCTATTAATGACCACTGGCTAGAGCAATGAATTCTAGATAATAAATTGCATCATGTTAAACCCATTTTTTCTCCTTGGCACCACTTTTATGTTGAAGACAGGGTGTTATTTTGACACGTCTACATATTGGACACACGAGACAGAAATAAGGACGCATTTTTCTGGTGTAAAATTCCCCTATATGCATACTCTGCGTTTGTACTACAGACACATTGTAATGGAATGTTAGGATGATTGATTTTGATTCTTATACACTTTCTCAAAATGACTTTGTTCAAAAAATTCCCAATCAAATTTATTTATATTTTTAGATGACTTTGGGTTTACCACGTACATTAAATTGTATGAAACTTTATTTTATTTTTTGTCATATGTTTAATTTTAAAATGTATTATTAAAGTAATGAGATATCTTGATTTTGATTTTGGTGCGATATATCCTAGAGGTTTCAGCGCCAGAAATTCAAACCAACCAACCTAATTGTTTTAATTTATAGGATAATTTTTATAAAATGTTTTGCTTTCTTCAGCAAATGAGAGATACACGAAGTCTCATTCTAAATTTTATTTGCTTCTCTGTCTCTCTTTGCACAATGTGTATGTCACGGCTTCCTTCATTATTCAACAATTCACAGATATCTTAAAGTCTAATTAAATAGTCAAGAAGTTAGGAAAATCCAGTAGAAAAGACGTGAAAAAAGACAATATAGTTTATTATCTACCAATACAGAATTTTCAATCGTTTAATCTTTGTTTGTCTTACGGAAATTAATCCTAGTATATATATTTAAATCAAAATACTTCAGCTTACCAAATAGCTCATACCATTTCAATAAATATTTGAATATAAAAGGTTCAAGTCCCATTATTGAAACGTAGTTGCATCTATTTAACTTCAATCCAAAAGTTTAATTACGATAATTCTTAATCCAATTAACAAAATCTATCAGCTTGTCATTATCATTTACCTTCCTTTACTTCTTTTTATCAGTTCTATATCGCTTATATATATCCCTCTCTAGTTCAATTTATTACACATCTGATCTTCAACTAATTTATCTAATGTTGTTTGATTTTAGATAGCGAAGTATTGTAATTTTATTGCAGTACAAGTTGTGTAATAGTTCCTGAGGTTATTGTAGATAAAATCACGAACATCCCAATGTCATAAGCTAGCTGGTATGTAACATCGAGGTAAGGAATTATTACTCATACATATCCTGGACAATATGATAGTTTTCTTACTTTTTTCTTTTAACACAATAGATATTTCTCTTATTCTGTAATAGACACGTTCTGTATATGTAAGAGTAGGAACGTCATCTGATTTCTTATTGCTTGTTTGGAAATAAATAGATTAATTAGAGGTAAAGTATTGAAAACATTTTATTGAATTCAAACAAGAGTTGTTCTTCAACTTAAGGATGAAAACTTTAATGCTTTTGGCATTGGTATTTTATTAGATTTGATTTCACACTTAAATGTTTGTTTTCGGAAGTAAAAGTTATCCTAAATCTATGCACAGTTTATAACTATAGGGAAATTTAAATGAATTTTAAAGCATGAATACCTCAAAATAAAGCTGTGAATTTATGACTTTCGTTATGTTAGTGATACACAGTCCTGTGAACGAAAAATTTGCGTTTTGTTTCTGACTTATTATTGGAATTTAAGAATATGCTTCAATAATTTCGGAAAAAAATATTTTTAATATAAATACGAAATCCCATTTTCAGTCGATATACATTTTTAAATGTTGTATTTGAAAGGAATACAGGGAACTGCCATCTGGCTTTATATTTAAAAAAATATTTCCTTACTTGTCCGTAATGGGCATTTATATCTTATCAGATATAAAATGTCCTTTGATTTATAATCATGACTTATTAATATTATCGCTATTTCGAACTTCCTTTATTTGTGAACAGGTATTTTCTATAATGAAATACCCAAATAATAAATTAGAGCATTCAATATTTGAGGAAAACTAGAGAAAATACCTAGAACTGCTATCACTTCCATGGACTCAAATATTGAAACAATATTGCTTTAACAATAAAGTATTTGGTATTGCAGAGATAAAAAAAAAGAGTTGTACAAGTTATAGAATGTATGGACATTTTGCAGGAAAGTTTAGCAAAACATTTTTTTTTTAGGAAACAGAAAAGTTTAGCAATCCCAAACAAATAGTTCGAAGAACTCGCTAAGTCGACAACGCATTCTTTTGTTCCCATTCGACAGTTTTAAGACTCAAACACGTTCTCGCTAAGTGATTGTTTCACTACTGAAGCAGAAAATAGCTAGTTCTTTTTTACCTTTATATTTTCACATCGGTGAAATAAGAATAATTGAATTCACTTTTATTTTTTGGAGTGAAGTAAAACTGAGCTTCTGTTTAATTTTTTTCTATTTAAGATTCTTTTATTTCAGAAACCACGTTAAATTCTCTTTGTGCAGAAATTAATGAAGAAAATTCTTTTCAATTCTTAATTTTTTTCTTATCACTTGGCCAATAGGACACAAATTTCTTTCCTTTCTCTCGATCTTCGCAGATAATTTCTTTACCCATGAGCGCTTCCACAGATATTTCAAACATATTATATGGGCTAAGAGAGAAACACTTCCCAAACAGTTTATTTTTAATTCATTTACATTTTTTTTTCATTTAAATTAAACTTTTTTTTTCATCTTGATGTAACGTTGTTGTATCATTTTCAGTTCCTTGAATTTTAGCTTGGTGACCACTAATTTAAAATCTCTTTTTCTTTTGCACAAATATATCCCAGTTTTTTTTTTTCATTTTTCAAATGCAAAGTATTTTCAAATGCAAAGTATTTTCAAATGCAAAGTATTTCCAAATGAATGTTAACCGTAACAAGAATCTTTCTCCGAAAAAAATATATATACTATGTTACTTTTATTTGAAGTATTTTTATTTCTGACTTTCTTTCTGCAAGAGGAATTGAATTATTTCGCACGCACGGGAATTTCAAAATAAAAAAAAATGTTATCATTAGCATTTTTAAACATATATCAGAGTTTTATGAAGGAAACATTCCTGACATTGTAATTTTTTTACATAAATCATTTTATAAATTTCCAAAACTAAAAATTGAATTTTTAAATACAATTCATACTTTTAAAAATATTTTTTGTGTATTGTTTATAAATAAGTAAATAAATTATTTCTTTTATTCATAAAAATTAAATGAAATTGCACTGTTTATGTTACTCATAGTTTTCAATCAAATTTTTTTTAAACTGATTAAATAACAAATGATTACGAAGAGAGATGAGGAAAAGGAACATATCCTTATTATTTTGTAACGCGTTTTTTGCCTTAAATTTATTTTAAACATCTCATATATGGTGCTCTGCTATATGTAAATACAATTACTTTTACCCAGTTATTAAGTCCTCCGTATTTCAGAAATCGATTTATAGTAAGTTATTCAAAAATGTATTTATCCTCAAAGTTGTTTTAAAAAGATTTTATTGATTATCAATCATGATTTTAAAATAAGTACTTAAAGTATTTTAAAATATGTTATGAGTTCAAGATAGGGCATTGAGACTAATCACTTGTACCAAATCGAGTTAACGAGATCAGAAGTTAAATACCATCAGATTCTTCATTTTACTACTGTACCCAAACCAATTCTGTTGATCTCCTGAAGAGTGGAATTAACACTGCTTCCCTTGTAAGTAGCGACAAGAGTGGTAAGCTTTTCCATATTTTGTGATGGAGCCACCGGTTTTCAGCCAACGCTTGATATCTATCTTTCATGAATTTGAATGCTTGAAAGATTTCTGATTGGATAAGAGAAAAACTTATATTTATGTTGATAATTAATTCACTCTAATTATGTTGATTAATGAGAACTCTTATATGTTCGACGAACTCTTATCTGGCTGTTACAATTTTTATAAAATGAAAATGTTCTTTGTTATGATTTTAGATTTTTATAATTGCAGATGCATAGATAAGAAATTGAAGCTATTACGGTTAGAGTGGATGATATACACGAAATTAAACATAAGTAGAGGTTTGTATCACAAAATAAGATGAACTTCCCTCATGAAACGTTAAAGTATAGGAAAAATTAAAAAAATTAAATTAAATTTACGGGAAATCATAAGTGTAATGGCCTTAGTTAAAGATGAATTCCTCCAGTTTGCATAAAGATTTTAGGACGAGTTACTGAAGTAGATGTAAAATGTTCTAATAATAAATTGAGAACTATAAAGATTAAACTAAAAAAGAAGAGTTTGAAAGAGCAATAACAAATATTGCTGTACTTTCTATTGATTGATTCCTGTATCAATTACATGAAAATATTGCTTTGTATTTTATTTAGAGCATATTGTTATTAGTAATATGATATTTTACTGCTGTTCATTTATGTTGTATTTTAAAAACCTTACGATACATTAAAAATATTTTTTTTAAATTTTCCTTGTATATTTATTGAAATTACTTAACCCTTCAATGGTTATTAACGAACCCAAATCGTCATTCGAATAGCACAGAGTCCTTGAAACTGTGGGGACTTTGACAGAGGTTCCGCAAGAGATCACTATTTGCTTAATCAAAGTGCCAAAATTTTAGAAAAATTTTAATTTTTATGAGACATCGAATTCTTAAGGAAAGTTTGATTGTAAAATTAAACATAAATAAACATTTTATGGATAAAATAAAATATTAAATTTTGTAAAATCACGTGATTCAAACACATTAACCAAGGCACATTAAGTCTCAAATTAGTCTCCATTCTTTGGTCAGGTGAAGAATTGCTCTCTTATTTGTCCACTATTTTCAAGGTATAAAGTAAAATTGACGCCATTCTTTTAAAATTGAAATTTGTCCAGATTGCTTTTTGAAAGATAATGTTGACTACTTTCCTAATTTGCTTAATATTTTAGAAGACGGTAAAGCTAATCCCTATAAAAATGTAAAAATTAGTTTGGTCCAACGTTTATCAATCTGTAAAAAATATTTCTTGAATACTTCCTTGTTCAAAAAGAAAAATTATCTTGGATCCAAACTGTTTCTCCAAACGGTGACAACTCTGAACTCCCAATAAAAGAAAGAGAACAACAAATTGAAATATCGATCGATACTCAATTGAAACTAAATTTTAATTAAGTTGATATTATGCATTTTCGGATTAACATTAGAAAAGAATACCTTGAAATTGCCAAAAGAACTGTGAAACATCTAATGTCATATGTTTCAACACATATATGCGAAAATCTTGAAAACAGATTGATTGCTGATGATGACATTAGATTGTAGATTTCAACAATTATTCCAGACGTAAAAATATTTAACAATAGGAAAAACAATCACAGCCAAGTTATTAAATTTTTTCTTTTTATTAATTTGTTATAATTTATAATACCGTTGCCTTTCTTTATAATTCATAGAATATATTTTAGAAAGCCTCCCCTGACCAAATACCAATTAACTACCTTACCATTCATTATTTTATTAAGACGTTTTTATTTTGATAAAATAAAGATGTAATAATAATTTGTAAATTTGAGTAGGATAAAGCTTTGATATCCTATTTTTCTTCTTTTTGATCAAGGGGTTCCTTCAAGGAAATAGTAATCTCAAAGGTTCCCCGAAGTTTAAAAATTTGAATACCTCTGGAATAGCCTGCAATAATGGGCACATTCGAGTTCAGCTCGTCCGAAGTTCTTCGACTCAAATGATTGCAGCCAAATCTTACAAGAGTAGTGAAACTTTTCCCCAATGGAAGCTGACGAGCTGAGTTCATCCACGTATATCATTCTGCGTTATTCGCATGACGAACAATAATTACTGGCAAAATTTAATTAATTTGATAGCGTGCAGTTGAAGGCATGGGAATCGTAATTTTTTTTTTTACCTAATAAGGAAAACTGTTGCTGATTCAGTTGTTAACCTAGTGATTTTTCTTGTGTAATTCGGCAGGAGTTTCTTTTTCCAAAATAGCGTATTTATCCCATTCACTCCCAACGTATCACAAGAGATACACTCGCGTTCACTCCCCTGTGTCCATCGTATCACATTTGATAAGATCCGAGAATGTCTGCTGCAGAACAACGTATCAATACAGATACCTCGATGAGAACATATTATTTGAATTCTTAATTGTTACTTGTTGGAGTTACAGTACCGTGAAATTTATGTAGGTAGGATATTTCAAATGTTGACCTTCATGGTTTGGGCTTGGATTTTACTTCTGGCTGTCAGAAGGGGGGAGAATTGTTTTTATAATCAAAAACATGTGTTGCGGCGTAGCTCTTTAAATGTGATGATATGATTTAAGGCCTCGTTTGCTTTTGGTTTGCTTTTATTTTTTTCTTACTTAATAGAATTTCGAATGGAAACTTATAGATGCTTATGATAGGTAGTCTTATTTATAGGTGCTGTTTATTTCATTCGATTGGGTTTTTTTCTGTATAGTGACAATCATGGCGAAAAGAAAGTTTTTAACACAGAAGCAAGAATCGTGAATTAATGAATGAATCTGTCAGTGATATAAGTAAAAATACAGATAAATCGGCCCTGTTTAATGATTTAGATGAAGAGCCTTGAACATCAAAAAATTATATATATATGAAAAAAGCAGTAAATCCTCGTTTGAGTGTAAGACGTCACGTAGAAGTATACATTGAAGAATGTTTTGTAAAATACCACACAACAAAATAAGACTGATTTTTTATATCTTAATATTCCATGTAATTATATGTTATTACACCATGAAATTAAAAATTCAAATGAAGTATATATTGTATTTTCTTGAAAAATATGATTATAGATAAAGATATATGAGGTAGATAAAGTTCTACTCAGAAATTAGAGCAAACTGGAGCATAAAAAAGATCAAACGTATAATTTTCGTTATTTTTTTTCTTTCTTATGCATTGAGATTAATGTATTTTAAATGATATATATATAAATTAAAATATTCTAATGGCTAACCGATTTTAGAAGAATTTGTTTTTTGAATTAAGCTTAATATCTAAAACTGCCTGGGCACAGAGTGACACTCTGTGATAAGAAGGCGCGGGCCCAGGGAAGCATTTCTACGTTTTACCATCGGTTAGTGAAGGAGTTATTGCAAAGACTGTAATGCTCCATTATGTGTGATTCCATGTATTAAAGTGCAGCACACAAAGAAAGAAATTTTGGTAAATACAACAAATAGATGTTTTATAAAGCTTAAAATTGCGTATATTTATTTAGGTACACTTAATTTAATTTAATATTTCACAAACTAATATTTAAAATACTTAACGTTAACTGAATTGTTTACAAGTGCAAGTTACAATTGGTGTAAATGTTGCATTCATATACAGTAAATAATTGTTTTAAATAATTATTTTATAAACTAGTATATGTAATATTTATCATTTAATGAATTGCTTATAAGGGCAAGTTACAATTGGTGTAAGTAAACTAATAGACCGAAAATAAATCTTTTAAAACTATCTTTTAAAAGCGAGCGACCTATCCGTATTACTGTCAAAAAAAGGGTAACATTTTCAAAGACACTAGGGGGAAAACGGCTGCCACTTACAGCGACCGTTTGATCGTAGCGCTAGCGTCATAGGAGAGAGAAAACTGTTGATTCGAATAACCGTCAAAGGGTTACATACCAATCCTAGTAAGCATACCAAATCCTTCGATAAAGGATTTGTGAAGTAATTCTGCGATCATCTTTCAAATAAACTTTATTTTATGATTTTATTTGTCTATGTGTGTGTGTATAATTAAGTCGAATTATAGAGACGACTAAGTAATGTTTCCAAAATATTTTTTTTTATATTATTAGAATTAGTTTTGATTAGTTACTTAAAGTCCACTTATAAGTTTTGGGAACGGCAATTGGTGCTGCTTTAACAGGATTTTCAAAATATAACCTTCTCCTACCTTCATGAAATGGAAGGTAAATGAATAGGTAATTTTTGACCATTTCAATCAGTAAATTGATTTGAAAAAGATAAATAATTCAAAGATAAATAGAACCTATAAAGTTGAACGTAATTTTAGAAGATTAATTTGTCGTGTATCTTAAATTTTTCTCTCTTTTAAATTATTTTTTAAACAATAATTTTTAGAGCTTGAGTTCAAAACTTTCAATATAAAACCATAATATTTTAACAAGAAAGTTGAATTTTCAGAAATATAAAAAAAAAAAAACTAATACTTTTTGTGTCGCATTTTAGCACAAGAGATATTCATATAATTTAATCCTAATTAATATTTTAAAAAGTGCATATACAAAGCAGTTTGTTCATGATAACTTATTGTATGTACAAAAAAAGAAGCATATTATAAATAAAAATATTTTATATGAATATATTTTACTCATTTAAACAAGTTAAGCAGAAACTGCATGTTTATCATAAGAAATTTTAAATATTTTAATTTCATAATTTTTTTATGGATATAGCAAAGATAGTCACAATATATTTTTTAAAACATTGTATGCTAAATTTTTAAATTGCTAATTACTTGCAACACATAATAAAGAATGCCGCTAATTTACTTTGCTAAAAGTTGTCATTTTAAGTCTTTTGCGTACCTCAAGTGTGAAAAAAAAGTCTGAAGCTATAGTACTATCAAAATCTTTTATGTATTGCAATTAATTTGTTCATGAAAAAATATAAAATGAAAGCATTTCATTAAATCTTTTCTAAGAATCGATTTAATAAATAGATAAAGCATATCTGCTGGAAAGCGTTTTTCTATTAACAGTAAAGCTTCAAAAAGTGTTATTTGGGCTTAAGTACCAATAAACAAATTTCTTGACCTTTTGCAACCTTTTTTTTAAAATTTAGTTTCACGCCTATGTTATTCCAAAACACCTCAAAGAAAAATAGCAGTTAAAGGAAAAAAAAAACATCATAAAAAAATCTTATTATCTAGCGTAAAACATTTTTTTTTCTTTCCTTCTTTATTTTATACTCTATTAAAACAAGGTACCACATAAAAATTTCTCATCGTTTCAAGTATAAAAAGACCCAGGACAAAAAAAGAACTTCATAAATTTCCTTTTTTCATTGCTTTATAATCGTTGTTCTAGAGACAAATGAATAAAAAAAAAAAGGTTATTAATTTTTATGTTTATTTATAGCTTCTGGTATAAACGTAGGTTACTTCTTTTGTAAAGATGTGTTTCTGTTTTTTTTTTTAATTTTTTTTTCTATTTTAAAGTTTTTGCAACCAATAACCGTAAGGAAAATATTAGAAAAAAATCTGGTCATTTTTCAAAAGAAATATTTTTTTTTAACAAAAACTATTAATAAAAAAAGGGAAAAAAATATCCCTTTGAGTTTGGATTTTCCAGATCAAAAGAGACTAAAAGCAGTTTGGGTTCAAAATGAAGTTAAGAAACAGCTGTTTCGAAGCGGCTCTATATCTTGACAAATGCATCAAAATTAATTCTCTGAGCTTCTATTAAAACTTGGTGTAAATCTTGAGAAACTATTTCTTATAATAACTTATCTGGGGCAGTGCAATTAAAAACACAGTGCAGAGGAAAGGATGGGATTTTGAACAGAAACTCAGAAAAAACTAATCCATGCATGATAAATGCAATACTACAGTAAGGAAGGAAAACATTTCTCTTTAATTCATAGCAAATTTCTTTTAAACATATGAATATAATGAATGAAGAAGGTTACAATGTATAAATATGAGAACATTGAACTTAGAGTCATTAGAAAATCAACTCATGTGATAAAACAAATTATTGAAAATGTACTTCTGTTGTTTGTTTAAGAGTTTCTATAGATTACTAGCGTAAAAATAGTATAAATCATCAGTGAATGACTTAACATATTAATATTTAATATAACTTAAAAATCACTAATACTTTTCTTTATATTTATGAAAATTCAATGCATATAATGTCCCAACATTCACCGCGAATCATCCGAAAACTGAAGAAAAATAAGGAAAGACAGTTATTTTATGGTGAAAGACATATTAAATCAACCAGAAAGTTCAGTCCGTTTCTAAAGTGAAAAAAAATAATACATTTTTCCTATATTTAGTAATATTTACTATACAATATAATTTCCCTTCGTTACTAGGATTCGGCTCAATTGTATGTTTAAGAATTCAGTTATATTCCGAGGCATAAAAAGCTGTTCATTTCATTTCTTTGAATATTTGAGTGCAGAATAGCGGAAAATGAACGCTACAAAAAGTAGATTAGATAAAAAAAAGTATTAAATTATGTTAAACGAAATTGAGTATAAAAAAGAACAAATTTCTGAGTAATCGCACACTTTTACCATTGATATCACAGAATTCCTGATAGAACGATTAAGTATAAATATGATACTGTATAGCAAAAAAACATCAGTAAAATCCATCTGTGTGGTTGAACTTTTGCACGTAAAATCTAGAGTGGTCTCAGATTTTCCATTGGTACGGTAAGAAAGTTTAGAGGTGAAGATGGATGGTCAGGTGTCTCCCTCGTCACTTGATTGAGATAAGAATTACGGGGAAGGGGGCGTCCTCTTGTCGCTTTCTAATGTAACGTTAGTAAATAATCAATCAAACAAAGCAGAAAGAAGCAGTAGTGATTTTCAAACCTAAGATATATCGTTAATACAAGAAACTAAAGGTAAAAGTAACTTTGAAAGACAACGACAGTAAAGTAAAACAATTGCAACAATATATTCATGTAATTTAGATTTTTTAACAATCAAGTAAAGAAATAAAATGTTACTTATCTCTGGTTTCTTAAATTGAAATTCAGGTAAAACTTAAGTCAATGTAACTCATTCGATGACACTATTCTTATGTAAAAAAAAATGATTTGTTCAAAATAAGATAACAGAATCCTATTCAATTAATGATTTTTATCGTCAAATGAGTGAGGGAAAAACTTCACCTTTATGTCTTCTAAAAAGCATGGATAGAATAGATATCATTATGTAGAATTCTTAAAAGTTCCTATAATTTAAAACATGCACAATTTTTCTTTTCAATATCAGAGAAATTCTAAAAATATCATCACTTTGAATTCAGAATCCTTAAAAATATTAAAGTACGGTATGAATAGGAAGACTTAAAATTTGTTGAACACATGGCAGTGAAAAAGTATTTATACCTGTCAGGAGAGTAACTAAATTGCTTTTTTTAAAAAACCGTTATGCTTTTTGAATGCAAGAACACATCAAGGAAAAGCCATTTTTCTATAAAAAGCATTCTTATTCCTCATTAAATATTATTATTAGATCTCAAAGCTGGAGGTTGAAATGGCAAAATAGTTTAGTATTCGTTACCAGTATTAATATTAAAATTGTTATAAATGACTCTAAACCTAATTGGAACTTGATTTCAAATTATTGTTGATAGAAATTGTAACATGAAACGAACACGAACCTACTCTTAACTAAGATCTATGCTTACTTCCTGACTAAATATTTAAGTTTTCAGCTTCTTGCTAATCGAAGGAAACGGTATTGCGCAAATAAAGTTAATTTTAGAAATATAATGAATAAATGTAAAGGAGTCCATATAAAAAGGACAGAAAATTGAATACAAATGGAAAAAGATAGCAGATGCATGAAAGAATTTAATTGTGTATGGGAGACACTTATGCGTGTGTTAGATCTTGAAAGATTAACTCTTTGAGGTGCACTACCCTTTAAAATGAAAAGTTTGAGAAAATAATTTGTAAGCAATCTATTTAAACCTAAGGAAAACTCAGAAGATTTCTTGTAAAGATTGCGCGTAACAAGTCAATTGAAAGGTCCGCGGCCTGACACATAGAAAATGCGACTAGAATTAAATACATATGTTTTTTAGTTAGCCCTAACCCTCAAATGATGTGTGTATAAATTTGACAGCTGTCGGATCATTAGTTTGTGAATTGTAGCATTTTGAGTGAAGCAACTTTTGTTATTGTGAAAAAAAGTGATAAAAATTGATTTCACGTGTTGATAAAATATTGCTTTTTAATGGTAAAAAAAAACAGTTGAAGCAAAAACTTGGCTTGATACTGAGTTTCCGGACACTGCTCCAGGAAAATCAACCATCAAGGATTAGAATGCTAAGTTTAGACGTGGTGAAATGAGCACCGAAGACGGTGAACGCAGTGGACGCCCAAAAGAGGTTGTTACCTACGAAAACATTAAAAAAATCCACAAAAGGATTTTGAATGACCATAAATTGAAATTGAATGAAATAGCAGACACTCTAAAGGTATCAACTGAACGTGTACATCATATCATTCACGAATATTTGGGTATGAGAAAGCTCTGTGCAAAGTGGGTGCCGCGCGAGCTCACTTTTGACCAAAAACAACGACGAGTTGATGATTCGGAGCAGTGTTTGAAGAGGATCAAGCGTAATAAACCCGAGTTTTTGCGTCGATATGTGACAATGGATGAAACATGGCTCCATCATTTCACTCCGAAGTCCAATCGACTGTCATCCGAGTGGACTGTACACGATGAACCCGCTCCAAAACGTAAGAAAACGCAACAGTCGTCTGGCAAGGTTATGACATGTGTATTTTGGGATGTGCATGGAATAATTTTCATTGACTACCTTGAAAAAGGAAGGACCATCAACAGCGACTATTACATAGCGTTATTGGACCGTTTGAAGGACGAAATCGCCGAAAAACGGCCGCATTTGAAGAAAAAGAAAGTGCTGCTTCACCAAGACAATGTACCGTGTCACAAGTCATTGAAAACGATGGCAAAAATCCATGAATTGGGCTTCGAGTTGCTTCCTCATCCACCGTATTCTCCAGATCTGGCCCCCAGCGACTATTTCCTGTTCTTAGATCTCAAAAGAATGCTCGCTGGGAAGAAATTTTCGTCGAATGAAGAGGTGATCGCCGAAACTGAGGCCTATTTTGAAGTAAAGGACAAATCGTACAACAAAAATAGTATCGAAAATTTGGAGGGTGGCTATAATCAGTGTATCACCCTTGAAGGGAATTATGTTGAATAAAAAAAACTAACTTTGACAAAAAAATGTGTTTTACTATGGTAGGCCGGAGACTTTTCAATTGACCTGTTACTGTTTTGATTTTAGTCCCTAACCCACTAGAGCTCTCGTAAGTGTGGCTGAACACGCACTGCAATGAGGCGCGAAAATGAGTCAGAGCTACCAAATATGGATGAAAAAACTCTGTATAGCTTTGTTATTTCATTAATGAATATTTACAGTTCTATATACACAAGTCCTACATACAAATATATTTACAAATTGGTTTGTATTTTAGATTCATGATATTTTTCGAACAAGCCACATTCTTTTGGATGAAACACAAACCAACATTACAGGTCTTGCACATAAAAATAGTTTTGTATGGCTTCGCTTTTGTGCTACAATATGCATTTCTTCTTACAATATGCACATCCCTAGCATACCTTTAATTGGCATGTGTTTAATATATGATTGCTAAATGTGATAATGGGAAAACGCCTTGTTAACTTAGGAATACAGTTGTAAAAAAAAAAAAAAAAAAAAAAACTTAAAATCTTTGATCCTTCACGCTACCTTCATTTTATTAATCTTGGGCTCACTATGTTACACCATGCAGAGAAAATCAGATGTTCTGTGCGTCATCGCGTTCTCTTGCATAACATGCAAAATGCTAGAGTCGCAGTGTTAACGCTTAGGGAACATTCCCATATTATTCATTGATACTATATGTACTTTTGGTATAAATTAATTAAATAATATAAAATAAATGGCTGATTCTATAGACAATAAATTAACACAGCAATTACTTATCAAGCGATAATTTTTGTACTTGATAAAAAACTAGACAAAATTCCAAAGAAATACAAGATTTTACATCAAGTATTGTATTTGAAAATTATGGATTTGTTGGTATGGTGCTATCATCTCTTACTTAATTAGATATGTTATAGGAACAAATTTACCATTTATGGATGAATTTAATGGTTCGAGAAGCAAAACAATTAAGGTGTTCCCTTGCGTGGAACACTTGACACACACACACACCACACACACGCACACTGTTATATATACTCTTGATTGATAACACTCTTGATCAATTACAAAATGAGATATCATTCTATTAAAAATAGGATTTCAAATTAGAAATATATGTGCGAAATATTTCGCATTTGCTGGAGCATAATATTTCATATGTATGGAAAAAATGATTTTCCTTTTTAAAATTTTATTTATGCCATAATAGAATTACATAAAATAAAAGATATATGAAAATTGTTGAATAAAATAGTTTTTTAAAGTTTAATAGTAAGTTAAACTATTACTACTTTAAAGTAGTTAATAGTTTTTTTAAACTAATTTTTTTGGTGACTCAGCAATAAAATATATGGAATGCTAAATATTTGAAACTTCCTCTCAGGAATATACATAAAGTTTGAAGTAATCAAAAAAACCTTGTTAAACAATATATGTTAAATTTTATAAGTTTTTTTCTTCATGATTTTTTTATAAGTGCTTTCATTACATGTGAATGCTAATCAGTTATTCTGATTTGTTTCAAATGTCTTGAGGTGAGTTCTCTTATGTATTTTAAATGATGAAGTGCATATAATATTACAAATGCGTTAAGTGTTGCAGAATGAAACATTTTCAAAAAAAAAAAGTCAAATTTTCAAGATGAGTCGGAATGTTTTAATTTTTAATTTTTAGCTGTTTAGTATTTGCTACGCTTTCAGATTTATGTTTTGAATTTCATTCACAAAATTGGTATATTCCTTAGACAGACATTTTAGGAAATAGATTTGTTAGATATAAATTCAAGCATCGACCAACTACAAAAATATTTAACTTCTCACAATTTTAAGAAAATGAAAATTTCTTAATGTTTTCGCTACTTTTATACGTTTATAGAAAACTATTTGTACTTCGTTCAGTTACATTGCTCTTTGGTCTTGAATCTGAAAATTATTTTTTTTACATATTTCTTAAGGTATCAGATTTATATGTTAAAATTCATATCAGTTGTAATACCACAGAAAACCATTCTAGGTAGAGAATAGAAATTGAGAATATTTTAAAACAGTTATAATTAGAACTGTTTATATGTATATATATATATATATTTATATATATATATATATATATATATATATATATATATATATATATATATATACAATCGAAATCAATTAAAATATTTTGGCGAATTTGACTATCAAATAATAGTTTTTTTCCACAATTTAATATTTTATGTGATGTATGTTCTTTTTTAAATTTAAAGTAATAAACTAATGAAAAATAATCCCGGGTAGCAAGTAAATAAATCATTTGATCTTCTGTCTTAACACAACCCTTGTTATGCTAAAATACTTTGTCATAATTCATAAATATATTGAAATTTCTAAAAGATTGAAGATATTTCGATAATATTTTTAATATTACGCTAGAAAAGTAGGAATTTTTCTTGTACTTAAAAGGTGGAGGACTGTCAACATGACGGATAGAAATAAAATCAAAAGTAAAATATATTAAACGTATTTTTAAATAAAAAATTATCAAAGTTATAGAAGGAAATAGTATTTTCTATAATTTATTGAATCTATTTTTTGAATATATATACATATTGAAGCATGAAAAACACATTATTTTAAAGAAGAAATTACTAACAAACTGAACAAAATCTTACTAAATATTTTTTTTTTCAAAAGTCAATCAAGACAGTAAATAAAAATCAGTTTGAAATATGAAATATTATATCTCGGACATAGTTGAACAAATAATATAAAGGATGCAATGGTGACCTAATTTCCCCTACTTAAGTGGTTAAATAAGTGAAATATCTTAATAACATTTTACTATTTATCGTAAATCATGCTTATACAGCTTACTATACTTACCACACACACATCAATTACATTTTACGTTATATTTTTTCATATATTGTTACATAGCCTAATTTGACATCGGATATATTTTTTTCGGTTCGATATTCTGAAAATTTTAAGCATGAGTGCATTAGGTGGCTTAATTATATAATCGCCGAAGTTCTTAGAAAGTTGAAGCTAAAAATTTCTTTGTACTTGCAACTACTTCCTTATAACTTTTTTGCACACAATTCATGCATTTATTGAAGCTAAATGCAAAATATTGTAAAAAAATGTGCATTGGTTATCTTTGACTTCCAGCTTTTACTGAATAGTTACGCCCCAATTGGTCAAGAATGTCTATACAATACTTTCTAGAGTTATAAAATGGCACAGTTTGGGACACCATCTCATGATCTATTATGGTAACTGCCTGGTGAAGTGCTTAGAACCGAAACAATATGTTCTTATTACATTGATGCACAATCAAGATGGAATCATTATGTTGAAACAGGATGTAGAATAAAGTGGATGTTTAGAATATTTTGCGGCGTCTGGAATTCTCGCCTTGATTGCGGTTCATTGTGCTGTAACTAAATGCTATTTTTATCTTCAATTTTTCGTCAAGAGTAAGAAAAGTAAAAGAAGTTATCGGTAGTAACTTTCTTACCTTTGCCAATAATAGTTTCATCAAATGTAAAACAACACAGTTTGATAGTGATATGTTGTCCAGTCTGGTATTATCTTTTCCTAAATTGTGAATGCGTTTACCGATTTGGCTCAATCAAACTTTAATACCAATTTATCAGGTTACTTGGTATCATTGTGAGAATGGGCATCTAGTTTCGGACAGAAGATCGTGCTCATCAAATTGTTAATTTTCTTCAGGTTGGAGAAAAAAATCCAGTTTTCTTCGAATTGATTCAAAACAGTAGATATTAGTACAAACTACTTACATTTTTGTTTCTTTCAGGTCTTGTGATATTTATCAAATCTTCATAAAGCCTAAAATTTCCTTGAAACTATCGTATAATTATAGAAAAAATGCAGTCCCCACGTCTTTATTCCATAATTACCTGCACGAAATTCCTTTGGCACAATACTACTTAGAGCTACAAAAAGAGCTAAAAAGCATCTAAGCATCGTTGACATCGACTGGTTTTCATTTTGGAGTTGTTTTAAAGCTTTCAGTATATTCCAGTATTATTTTCCTCACAGAGTTATCTACCAATAGCTGAAGAGCGTTAAATAGTTATTATCACGCGCGATGCTTTGCATGAGGAAGACACTCTAGCGAATCCTGATAGTATATTTTGACTCTGAAAGCATCCAAATTTACTATTGGTAGGCATTCTTGTGCCATCTCCAATAACTTCATTACTCAATGTATGACCACATCAAAAGCATTCAGTAATCTAACATTACTTTCAATCTTCATACTTTTCGTTTCATTTTAGAATATTTGCAGATTTAGTTTTGGTTACCAAAATTGGTTTCTGTGATTCGTCATCAAATTCAAGAATCAGTTATCGTACGTTTCATTTTTCTGTGAAAGAAGTACACTAGTTCTCCTAAGGTAATTCGTCCTCTGACACATGTTTATCTAACTCACTCTAAGTTGAGCAATGTCTTCATTACTAAGATTTGTAAGATGAGGCATGCTCCAATGAATATATGAATACGATTCAAATATTACTATTTATTCGTTATCACATGTTTATTAGTTCTGTCAACTTAGTTCGACTGAACAAACTGTTATTTCACTAGAAAACATCTGCTTCACACGAAAACACATATATGTTTGGAAGAGGGGAGAGGAAAAGTATAAGGGTGAGAGTAGTAGATTAGAAGTCTTTCAGTTGAAATAACAACTTTTTATGTAACCAAATATTTCTTTTTTAATACATATTTCGTTTTTATTACGTTTTTGTGATTTGCATTGTCAATTAGTTTTCAATTCTCCATCAATTTCAATTTCCATCATTTTCATTATACAACAATTTACAAATTTTTCCATCATTCTTCTAGAATAAATTTTGTATACGTCGTATGTTTCCTCAAAATTAATAAAGATCATAATTCAGAAGCCTAGAGACAAATTATAAACGTAGCACATTATACAAATAAGAAAACAGTGAAAATGATGGCACCATCTTTCTAGTGTTAAAAATTATTATCGTATATAATAATACATACTTAATTTGACTTGATTTTAGTTAAACTAAAGAAAATATCCAACAGAATATGTTATCAAACAGTTACGTCTTAAAATCAATAAGAATTTTAGTTTTATTCCTCAACACTAGGAAAAAAGTTATAACAATTTTACTATGCTAATATGTATACGTCAATTATCTACCAATTGTGAGAATTCATCACTAAAATATGGAGTTTGTATTTGTTTCTCCTTCTTGCCTAGAGATACCAATTTCACTTTGGCTCTAACAAACTTGTGAAGTTTATGTGCTTTCATGTCCTTTCAAACATTTTAGTTTTACTATATTCCTACCTCAACTCCGATTATAATTATCACATAATATACCGCCCTCAATTTATATTTTTCTTGCATAAAACACAGATATCCTCATAAGTTATAGCTACCTAAATTATTTCTTCTGCTGAACAAATTCTGACAAAATTTAATTATTCTTTTCTCTTACTCGCTACTTCCTTTTCTTACCTCATCCTTGACTCAAACATTGCAGATATTTTTAATAAAGCCACTGTGTATTTATCTTTTTTTTTGCAAAACACTTTTTTCAGATGAGTAAGATGATCAATCTTAGACGTTATGTACGAAATAGGTTATTCCCTTTCCTCTATTTTTTTTCATTGTTTTTTTTATCCTTCTTATACTCTTCATATTTTATTTTCCTTTTCGATCCTTTTCAAATCTTTTGATCGATCTTTAGACAAGAGATGGTTTGAAGGCGTTTATAAGGAAAGAAAGACCCATTCTCAGGAATTTTACTGATTCCGCCATTTCCTTAGAGTCAATGCTTCCTGCTGTTAATCATTCTTTTGTTCAGGATGCGGTCTTAGAAGAGGCAATTTTTAACGGTGAACTGCAATAGTGTTAAATGTGTTTTTCGTTAAATTTTTCTTCATTTAAGTTTGGTTAAAAGT
>BMAW01036880.1:0-14210 GCA_019974015.1 Nephila pilipes
CGTAAGCTTTCTGATGGCAAAAGTATTACTGGCCGCGGAAGGCTTACAGATAATGAAATTCTTCTTTTACAAAGATATTATGGATTAGCTATTCGTCGAAACATAAGACGTCCCATATCTGATATGGTAAAAGCTGTATGGTCAGTTTATTTCCATAAACTATCTACAGATGCTAACCCGCAGCATGGATTATGCCCGTCTAGCTCAGATACATGGTGTGGGTATAATAAAGCTTTAATGTTGGGAAAGACTTATTCCCATAAACATTCACTTCCTGAATCTGTGCTTCTTGCCATAAAGCCTATATTCAAATCTTTAAGTGATAAGAAATTGTTAGAGAGGTGTATTCATGGTAAAACTCAAAACCCTAATGAAAGTTTCAACCATTGTATATGGGAACGTTTACCAAAAACAACATTTATGAGCATAACAACAATTAAAATAGGTGTAATGGATGCGGTAATATCCTTCAATGATGGTGCTCAAAGTAGGTTGAAGGTTTTAGCAGAAATGGGAGTAAAGCCTGGCTATTATATGAGAAAGGCATTACGAAACATTGACAATAAAAGAGTTTGCGAAGCAGAAATAATAATTCAGAAAGCTTCTAAAGAAGCTAGAATTAAAAACAAAATTCAAAAGCATAAGCAAAATAATTTGGAGCAATCTATTCAGTTAGATTATAGTGCTGGATTATTTTAGAAATTGCAGACAATATAATTATTCGTGTTTCCTCGAAATCAGATTTTATGGAGGTAGGATAAGATTCAGGTACATTTTTCTTCAAATATATTTATGTTGTATGCATTATAAAATATAAATCTTTCTTGTAGAAGTAATATAAGTTAAAATATTGATAGGTACATGTGTAAAACATTTGTATTTTGTGTGGAAGATTATGTGAATTGTCGATGACATAAATATGAAGTAAACATAGTTATTCAAATTGCTTCTAAATAAACTAGAATTTAAAATTTCAATATAATTAATTGATAAAATGATGTAGAAGTATCCAATTATACATAATAGAGGGCTGGATTGCATTAAAAAATAATATATTATAAATTATAGGGAATTTATTTGAGTTTTGAATTGAATCTTTATTTGAGTTTTTCTCAAAATGTGTTTTTTTAGGATTCTGGTACACTTTTCTCAAATTCTACTTTATCTATAAAGCTCAAAATTTGCACATTATGAAATGAATCTATTTTCTACAGGGTGAACTTAATGTTTTTGTAATAAATGCTACCAAATTTTAGATATAGCAAAATATTTGTGTAAAAATTGTAGCAAATTTGAATCATAAATTTTAAAAATTTTTAAATTTTAATAAATTTAATTTTTGAAATTTTCAGGAAGTTCAGTATATAGAATGGTATGTTTTTTAGTTTTCTACAAATTTTTAAAGCTGTAAATGCAGTAGAATTTATGTGAGATGTACCTAAAGGCAAGTACATAACTTAATATTGTAAACAGGGCTATTGTTTATTATTTGCTCATACATAATTATTTAAGCTTGTAAATATATTTTTCTTTATATACACAGGTACATAAATATATAGATATTCCATTGTAAAAATTTGATTTCAATAGCTTTTAATTTAGAAAAGTTAGGATCCTTTAAACATAGCTTAAAATCAGCTCCTTTTTTCTTGTCGAAGGTGTCTCAGTTCATTTACTCACACATTTGGAAGAAATGCCTGATCATTAATGCATTAATGCCTAAATTATTATTATTATTTTGTAAAAAATCGGCATTTTCGAGTAACGTTGATTAGAATCAAATGAAAAAAAAATAGTACCAGTTATGGCTATTAAATAACGAGACTAACGCCATAAAACATTTTATTTTGATGTCATATATATTTATTTATTACCTCTATCCCTGCAATGCCCCATGCAAATTTTCCATAGTTCAAAACAGTGTTGAAAGTCTTCTTCTGTCAGCTCCTTCAGGACGCGTGCCGCTTTTTCTTTCCAGCTTTAATGGACTCAATTCTTGTTCCTTTTAATATAGTTTTCACCTTAGGAAACAGATAGAAATGGCATGGCTCAAGATCCGGCGAATAAGGCGATGCTGCACTTGGCTAAAAACCTTTTGACAGACAATGTGGAATGAGCTGACGCATTGCATTGGTGGAAAAATTTGTCATACGGAATCTTTGTCAATTCGTACAGTCTCAGCAATTGCACCAATACTTAACCGACGGTCAGATTGAACCAGATGACTTATTTTTTCGATATTGTCTTCCATCACGGATTACATGTCAATTCTTACAGTTTCAGCGCTTATACTTAATTGGCGGTCAGGTCGAACCAGATTGCCAATTTTTTCGATATTGTTATCCGTTTTTGACGTGGGAGGGAGACCCGGCGTGGATCATTTTCGGCATCTTCTCGGCCATCTTGAAAAGGCTTCAGCCACTCAAAAACACATGCTTGCGTTAAACGTTCATTGCCATGCACTTCTTTCAATAAATTATCAGCAGCGGTTTTTCCAAGTTTCGTATGAAATTTCACAAGAATTCGTTGTTCACATAAAATTTTTCCGACGTAACCAAAAAAAAAAAAAAAAAATCTGATGCGAACGAAGGCTGCGGGTATACGGATTTATTTACAGAAACGAAAGGCGCTTCATTCGAAAGCGAAGACTTCGCGCTAAACAGCTGTCGGTAGCAAGCATTTGGCGCATGCGTACTTCTTCTGCAGAAGCGTTACTCTCGTTATTTAAAAGCCTCATCTCGTATTTTTTTAATCAGAAAAAGCTTATCTATAAATAGAGAGCTGAGCAAATAAAACCACAGCCATTTTTCTAAAAAAATATTTGTTTATTTGAAATATTTAGCTTGTACGATGTTACTTTCTAAAACAGGATCAATATCATCCCATGTTGCACAGAAGTAATTCTCAAGCTCTTCAAAGGATTTATAAACCATCCCAATTGCATACACTTTTTAATAAAATAAGCCCATGGATTTTATACCATGTTTATGGAATCAGCTGTCCATTTCAAAATGTATAAATTTCTTTCGTCAAACTATTCTTACTGCTCTAGCAATGCGTCAAAAACTCCACCTTATTGAAAAATATTATTATTATCCCCATAAGAAGAACAATATGCTAAGAGTTGCACCTCTAAGATTTGTAGATACTTCTCAGTATTCATATGAGTTGGCACAACTCCTAATCCATAGTACCTAATCCATATTACTGAAATTGTTCCCCAGAATATCAAAAGATCCAACTTTTAAGCGCCCATTCCAGATTGTTACGAACACGAAAGGGCACTTCCCTGCAAAGTTTATCTTACAAAGGAAAAAAGACTATAGCGACTCTTTTCTACAACAGCGCCAGAAGTTAAAAAATATCTTACTAACTAACCCGAATATGGCGTTCTCTTTAGCCTTGTTTTAGTTTAGTTTTAAGGCATGACAAAAAGCGACCGATCAACTTTTCTTCGGACCCACTGGTCCAGGGTTTGAAACAAGGCTACCGCATCGAGGTCAACAACTCTCTCCCCTTCCTCGGAGAGCCACCGTCCGCCGAAAGACAATTACAGAGATTTCATCAGTCAGCCTAGGAAAATTTAAGCAATGACCCCTTAACTTTGGCGATGGATTTAGAGACCGTTTTGGCGACTTGGAGAGAAACTTCGTGACTTTGGTGACAAAAGGATGCTTCTAGAATTCCACCTGATTCCTGCTGTACCGAACCATCAGTTTCCAAGTTGGATCACTTTTTCTACACTAGTTTTTATGTCTTCGATTTTCTTCAGATATACGACGAATCGACATTCCATTTACACGGGGAAAAAACATTTTTCGCTTTTCAATTCGTGGCTGCCGTAGTCTAGTGATCATGGTCGCGGACTCGAGGCCAGCTATTTTCGTCGAGTCGTGAGTTCGAGCTTTGATGCCACTATAGATTCCTCGTATAGCCGGAGCTGATGCACGTTAAATCTGTTGAGGCTCAAAGTCTTTTCGTTGGTGAATTATGGACGTTTGGAGAGAGAAGTGCCAACTCAGATGGCGTCCGCGTCACTTGTCTGAGGTTCAAAATTACGAAGCCTATCGCCAATAGATGTCGTGTTGCTTCGTGCGGGATTAAAATAGCCAAACCAAGCGAATAATTGCTTAGTATGAGGTCATTTCTAAATGAAACTATTGCTTTGATTTATAAATGCTACCCAAATAAAAATGAAACTGTTGAGCAGCAGGGAGCGGTTGAACTGACTATCCAGTCTACGGTTTCAGGACATGGTCATTAAATCCAATAATTCTATTGTTATCGGGTATTTATGCAGAATTTCAAAGCAACTGGACAAGTGGGAGTGATTAAAACTAGAGTTTTAAGATTTGACCTAAGCAAATATGACTACATTTTTGTGAATTTAAATATAAACTTGTCATATTTTATTAAAAATAAGAAAATAAATTTCCCTTTTTGAATTTCGAAACGGATGTGGCTGCCCGCAATCCAATGTTGCCACGCATCAAGTGCAATTAGTACATCCGTTATGATTGAAGAATTACTGTCCTATTGTCCTTAAATAACTTTGACGTGACAGTGAACAGGTGGCATTTAATTTCTTCACACTTTTGGTATTTAAAAGAGCGGTGCAGCGTTGATCGTGTTTACTTTACACCTTGATAAATTTACCAAGTACCTCAATTGTTATTGTAAAGTCATGTTTCTTTGTTTTCTAACGATTCGCTGAATATGTAGAAATGTTAAGGTAAATATTTTTTCATTTACTTTTAAAATTTTCAATGGCTTTGCAGTTTTATCCACGTGGAATGTTATTTATTCGTTTTAAAGCATTAAACTATAAGTAACTTAATTTTACGCATTCGCAATAAATTCATGATATTATTTTTTGTTTCTACAGGGGGCAGCAAATTAAGAAAGGTTGAATTTAGAGTTCACACTGGGTGGCAGAAATCCATGCTATGCCTCTGCCGCTGAAGAATATTTGTTCAAACAATCAAGGAAGTTTTTCATCCATAGCATTCCTCTCGTGTACCGTTGGGACATTTGAATTATTTGCAGAGAAACCGTGTATAGTCCTTGCAGGCTACGTGTATAGCAACCGTGTATAGCTCCTTGTGTATCACTCTTCGTACTAGGTAGTTACTTAAACACACAGCTACCATTAAATATTTCCTCAAACCCCCCTTCCTCCTAACCAAATGAAGGATTCCACCTTCATTTGGACGACTCTTATAAATATAAAACTAAAATTGGCAAATAACTTTTCAAGCAAGACACATTTGTGGTAAAAAAAAAGCACCAACTTAAGTGTCTTATTTTATGGTATAATTTCCTAGAACAGCAGATTATCAATTCAGCATAATTATTTTTGCACAATATCTGCTATGAAATTCAAAGAACTTTTCAGTCTAGCAGCATGAGAAACCGCTTTTTCACTTTGACATGAAGGTCCTTCATTAAGTTCTTAGAAGTTCCAAGAGATGGCGCTCGTAACATCGAAAATGGTTTGTTTTTAGTGAGCATCATGACTCAATAGACAGCTGTCTGAGACTCAGTTACTTAGTGATCTTGACGCCTTTCGCACCTCGAAAATTCTTCGACATCACTTTTCCGGCCGATAAGACCACCCTCACCTTATTTGGAGCAGAGTCACCGGAAGCAACCCAATGTTTTGATTGTTGCGTGGTTTCCGATGCATAAAGGTGAATCCATTTATCATAGACGGGGACAACTCTACTCCAAATGAAATCGACAACTCAACTCGGCAGCAATGAAATTTTGATTTGGCAGTAAATGGCTACCAAATCAAAACTAACTGATGAATCAGGACCAAATTTGTTTCGGCTCCGCTTAACAGATGGCAGCACCCAATGGTAACAACAATTTACTTTAACGATGTCACCTGTCTTCAAATACAAATACTTTTTGAACCACCTCGGAAAAAGTTAAAGATTAACTCGAAATACTTTTTCAAATAAAATGTTTTTGTCTTAAAATCACATTTTGAATTCCTAATCGATGTAGAGAACAGAAAACTATGAAACTCCCCCGTTTAGTTTGAATGTATTGCGTTTATCACTTTACCTTTCGTGATGATATACTTGCAAGTTCCTATTTTTCCATTTGGAATGTTTAAAAGAAAAATTGGGTATGTAACGGAACACACCTAAGTTTTAATGCCGTAGCATAATAAACAGATACATGTGTTACAAATATGAAAGTTTATATTAAAATTTGAACATTTTTATATCTAACTCAAACTCATTTTCATTAGCTTTGATTTCACGGCCGCGGTAGGCTAGTGGTTATGATCGCGTGACCGGCGTTTTCGACGAGTAGAGAATTCGAGCCCTGATGTCACTTAAAACCCACCGTATAGCGAGGCAAATGCACTTTAAATATGATCGAGGTCCCAAGTCCTCCCGTTGGTGTGATATGGAAGTTAGTAGAGAAGGTGCTAGCTCAAGTGTCATCCTCGTCATTTGACCGGGGTTTAGAATTACCAGGTGGCGTCACCAATAGCCCTCGTGTTGTTTCTAGAGCGACGTTAATAAGTAATAAGAGACGCATTTCTCTAATTTCAAGCGAAAAAGCAATTCATAAATACATTCTTTTCTTTTTACAATAGTAAGCTACATGAGGAGGGAAAATAAAACTTTATTTTTGTTTCACAATCATTTTTAAACTTTCTTTGTAGTTTTTCTTAAAAGTATTCACAAGAATGGCCTTTTAATATGTAGGAAAATTGACCTTTGTTTCAAACAAATTTAATTTTTTTAAATAAAATATTGTTTTATTCAGCGCAATGATAGAATAAATTTCATTATATTTGTGTTCAAAATATTAAAAGGACGTTTGCTAATTTTTTTTCCTGATTAGTTTCATGTTTATGTTTAGAATATTGATTTGAATTACCTTTATAATCCGGGAATGCAAAGGTGATTAAAAAAACACTTGTATTTGAAGATATATGGCTTCATTAAAGTAAATTGTTACCATTCGGTGTTATAAGAAGCCGAAACAAATTTGACATTGATTCATAAGTTTATTTTGATTGATTAGTCCCTTGCTACGAAATCAAAATTGGATTGCTACCGCGTCGAGGTATTGATGTCTAGGAGACCTCTATTCCTCAATATGTAGCAAAAACCAAGCAACAATGGGTTGCTTCCATTGAATCTGCTCACAAAGAAGATGAAAAACGTTCTGACGAACAACTTTTGAAATTCATAAGCTAGTTTTCATTTAGAAGTCATTTGCTGCCAAATCAGAATTGGATTGCTGCCGCGTCGAGTTGTCACCGTCGGTGAGACTGGATTCATCCTTATGCACCGGAAACCAAGCAACATTCAAAGCGTTGAGTTGCTTCCGGTAAATCTGCCACAAAGAAGATGAAGATGGTCTCATCGTCCGGAAAAGAGATGACGAGGAGTTGTTAAGATGTGAAAGGCGTTCAAATCACGAATCCGAGTCTCTGAGTCACAGATGGCTGTCTAATGAGTCACAACGCAAACCAAAAATCAAACAATTCTCGATGCTTCGATCCATATCTCTCCGAATTCCCAAGAGCTTAACCGAACGACCCTCGTAAATATTGTATTTATTATTTTTAATCTCATGTATCAGCTACATATTATTTAACAATTTATTTTAATGTGTATAACTCATGAATACATAGCTCAAAAATACTTATTTTGTTTAAAATGAAAGCAAAAACTTGATTTCTAACATCATCCTTTTAGGAAAAATGTTTTTTTAAATCAAAAAAGCTGTTTTATTTATTATAATAATTTTTAATGGGTTTTCTTCTACTCACATTGTCTAGTTCAAAACTTTAAAAGATTTTTTTCTCCCATTTTAAAGCGCTCTATTGAGCTGAAATTTTCTATATACGATTGTTTTGGATGACAATACGATAATTTAACTATAATTTAAAAAATTAATTGATTAAGACTAATTATTTGAAGAATTAAATGTTACGCCAAATTCCTCAGCCAAGTCGCCAAACGGTCGCCAAATCCGTCGTTTTTATAAGGTATCGTTTACTTTAATTTTAATTAAATTTAGCCTAAATATAACCAATTTAATAATTTATCCTTTGCTTTAATTTTAATATCGGAACAGTTTGCTATTGTCCATTTCACGATATTTCCTCGTTTACTTTAATTCTTATATTTAATTGAGTTCTTTAATAACTATAAAAAAAGAGAACCTTGAGTGCCTAAATCTGTTCTTTGCAAAACTTAGGGTTTTCTTTCAAGTAATTTTCACCATAGAACTTTTTTAGAATTTATATTTCTTTTTTTTTTTTTTTTTTTAAATAAAAAAATGATATAACGCAAATTGTGAAGTTTGAAAGAAAACCCATGTTCAAAAAACTCGTTTTTTACAGGTGTTATTATGTTTGACTTCTTCATCACATATTTCTAATATACATTTTGTAATTAGTTCGTGAATCCATAAAATATCTCTTTCTCTTTGATCTTGAACGAAAAAAAAAGCGCTTCCTCATCGATTTGTAAACGGGATATGAAAAATACATTATGTACTGCACTCGCACTGCAAAAGATGAAAAGGATGGTGGATTCGTTAAAAAGTATAAGACAAATTACATTTTATGTATCGCGATTGAATAATTTTAAAATAGTTTCACGCAAGAGTTGTTTAAATCTTCACACAGATGAGGACTTCATGAACAAAGAAATATTTTGAGAACAGTAAAACATCAAAAATTGCAAATTTTCTTTTTTTTTTTTTTTTTTTTTTTTTTTACTTTGAATTATTTTCTCTCAATGGTACTAATAATAGATGAAAGAATGAATGAGAATTTCATCTATATATTTATTTTAAGTCATTTATTCAGATAGTTTGCTTTACTGTTTGGATGTACCGATTTAAAAGTATTTTTCAAAAATGAGTTAAACTTTCTAATATCAATTGAAAGATAAAAGACTTTAACTTAGGCATCCATTACGTTTTTCAAAACTTCGACAACAATTTAAAATTATGTTGATCATGCCAACATGTTTCTTTAAAAACATTAAGAAATTATTGTAATCAATTTCTGTAAGGTCGTTATATTTGTATTTTTCTAATTTGGTTTTATCCAGCGAAGTTTATTTGACAAATTTTATTTTTTGGACTTTATGCGGTGCTTGTTTATGTTTTTCAATATTTTAAAGGCCAATCTAATTCCATTCATCGTTATAATTCCTTAATTTATCCTCCTTAAATTAAAGCCTTAAGTGACACCTCTCTGTTAAACCTTGTAGTGAAGTTCTAACACATTATGTATCCATGTTTTTACTTCTCTGAATTGATCTGAGATTTGAGCGTTTCAGTACAATCTTATATAATTAAAGCTATAAATGAACGTAAAATTATATAAAAAAAATATTAGTAGATTATAAATAAACTTTTGAAAAGGCAAAACTGTTTTGGTTTCCAATAATCTTACAATTCCACTTAAATATAAGGTGTTTCTAAACTCATAGGCAAAAATTTAAGGGGTGATAGAAAACATCTAAACAAGCAATTTTCATCATAGTGCAAAGCGGAGAGCAAGTGGTGAACAGCTAGACGGCGCAGTAATGGAAAACATAAAATGCGAATTTTCTTACACATTGTCATTTTTACCGCAGATTTCTGGCAGAATGGCGACATACAGTAATTAGGAAATGATGATAATGCATTTTATGTGTATTCTTGAGAATGGGAATGCTCTAGAAGCTGAAACATTGCACAGGCAGAGTTTCCCTAGAAGACACATTCCAGACCGAAAACTGTTCGAGCGATTGCATCGGTGCCTGTGTGAAACGGGACCCTTTATCACCGGTATGCGTGATACAAGGTGTATCAGGAGTGTGCGGACGCCTCAAGTGAAAGAAGGCATACTGCAAAGAGTGGAAAGTCGTCCTCATATTAGCGAGATGTTTCCCATGCCGTAAATGTACCCTACTCGATTGTTTGGCGAGTACTTCGGGACGAAGGATTACATCCCTAACAAAAGTGCAAGCCTTGATTCCTGTAAATTATGAGCCACATGTTGTGTTTTCACGTTGTATTTTGCAACAGATATCAGCACTGCCTGGTTTTAGCGCCCGTGTGTTATTCATGCATGCATGCACCTTTAATCGTGAAGACATTTCGAATACGCGCAACTTCATGTGTGGGCATTTAGCAATCCGTACGACACCGGTAGCCTGTAGTTCATGATAGATCATGAACTACACACGTTCTTTATTCCAACAGCTGAATGTTGCGAACTGCTGCATGGTTAGTGGAATTGCACATCGGATCCTCATGTAGAATTTAAGAGTAAGTTATCGCATCAAATGCAGTCCTCCAATTATTTGCTTAAAGTGTTATCTAAACAAAATAAAAGAAAGGAAAAGGTAAAAATTGGTTGACAACCAGTGGCGTAGTGTGGAGAATGCAAAGAGGGCTCTGGTCCCCGGCGACACCGATGTGGGCTGTGGCCGAGCAGGTTAACCCTGTCTGCGGCATCAAACCATGAGCATTAGATCAGATAACTGCACTGTCATCGGGATAACATAGGTTCTTGTGCACAATTTCAAAGCAATTGGATTAGAGGTAGTGGCTCGAAAAATAAAGTTGATCTAAACGCGTATACTTACAACTGATGTGAAGTTGAGCTTGTCAAATATTTGATTCAAAATAAGAAAATAGATATCACTTTTTGAATTTCGAAATGGAGTTGGTCCGTCGCGATTCGCTCTTGCCACGCAACAAATACAGTTGATGCGTTCGTTTTGAATTTTGTTTTGTCGTACTCGAACGAGTCATGGACGTGACGATGAACAGGCGACATTGAATTTCTCCAACTTCATTGTTATTTAGAAGAGCGGTGCAGCGTTGATGTTGTTCATTTTATACTTTGATAAAATTTCACGTGCTCCTAAATTTGTTAGTAATTTGAAATTTAAGTTTATCACATATGATTCCTCGAATATATAGGAATGTTAAGTTAAATATTTGGGTTATTTTTAAACTTTCAATGGCTTTGCTGTAGTACCCTCGTATAATGTTATTTATTCCGTTTAACGTAATAAATACTATAAGAAATTCAATTTATATCATAAGTAACTCAATTTATACTATAAGTAATTCAATTCATATTATAATTAATTCAATTAAACTATAAGTAATTCAATTTTACGTGCACTCAATGCATGCGTGATTTTATTTTTTTATTTATAACAGGGTGACAAATCATAGCCTCGCACCGGGTACCACAAATCCACGCTACGACACTGTTAGAAGAAGGGTGGTAAAAATAGAGAAGAATTGCTAGGGTATCTCGAAGCGTCTCACCTGAGTTTACAAAAGAGATGGATTGATTGGTTTTATTAAAGTCGCACTGAGAAGCAACACGTCGCTTTTGGAGACGGACCTCTGAATTTTGAACCTCGGTCAAGTGACGAGGACGCCACCTGAGCTATCCTCTCTCTCTCTCTCTCTCTCTTGACTTCCACATCACACTACGGAAGGACTTTGAGCCTTGACAAATTTAACGTGAATCAGCCCCGTCTGCATGGCGGGTCTTTAGAGGTATTGAAGATCGAACACTCGATTTAGCAGAAACCGCCGGCCGCGAGTCAACCATCAGGACATCTAGGTTACCACGGCCACATTCACTAAAGAGAGTAAATTCCACAAGAAAGGGGAAAAAAACATCCTCAGGGCACCTCGGATGGCTCACTTGACCGAAGTTCAAAATTACGAGGTCCGTCGCCGATGTCCCTCGTGTTGTTATTAATGCGACATTAATAAGACCAAGTAATCACCTAAAGATGGTAATTTCCTGAATGTGTCCGTTCGTTTCCTTGTTTTATTGTCGCTATTCACAGCAAATGAGAGATATTTGTGATGGACTTAGTAATTTGTGACCAAGATCAAGTGTGTGATCAACAACTGAGTTGGCCTCCAACTCTTCTAACTTCCTCACCACGTCAACCCGAAGACGTTGAGCCCTGACAGGTATAATCAAAATCTATTCTGCTACTTTTAGTGACGGATGGATTAAGAAAACTGAGCGTGTGTCGAAAATAAGTATTTGTTGTTCTTTATTTATACACCATTTAAGATAACACGAGTATAGATTTAGACTAGTATATTTTTAGGGTAAATGTTAAGTCTCCCGTCTGCCAGCCATTTTGATTTCGTGAACGTAATGTTAATCCTATGGAATTATTTCTACCGTCCTCAATTTTTTTGAATTTTTTTTGTCTATTCGAATGCAATGAAGTACATCGGAAAGAACAAAAAATAATGAAGGTTCCTACGGAATTACATTTTCCCTCCGATTTTTGAAAATATTTGGACCCCTATTTTAATCCTTCGTTAATGGATTTTCCAGTCTTAAGAAAATATTTTGAAACATTTTTAAAAATCGGAAATAAAATGTAATTCTGATTGGTTTGGTTTTTTAATAACGTTGCACTAGAAACAACACGAGAGCTATTGACGACGGATCTCGCAATTTTGAACCTCAGTCAAGTAACAAGAACGGTACCTGAGCTAGCACCTCCCTCTCCTAACTTCCACATCCCACCAACGGAACAAATTTAACGTGCATCAGCTCCATCTGTAGGCGAGTCTTAAATGGTATCAAGGCTCGAGCCCGCGAATCGACGAAAATCGACAGCGAGTCCACTACCATGAGTACTAGTCTACCGCGGCGGCCGCCTGTAATTCCGCAGAAACTTTTGTTATTTCTTGCTCTTCCTGGTGTACTTTTTTGCATTCAGATGAATAAAATAATAAAGATTTGATGACGGAAGTAGAAATTCCATATGATCAGTATTACGTTCACGAAATCAAAATGGCTGATAGAAGGGAGCCTTAAGTCTTAGTTTCAATTTGCATTTTATCTCCATTTACATTTGGTGTAATTCTTTCCCCTCAAATGGAAACTTAATTTTGTCAATCCCTATTACTGGGAGTTTTACAAATAAGTTTTCGAAAAGAAAAAGAATTATTTGTCTCTGAAGAATTGTCAGAGTCATAAAACTTAAAAGTTACCAAATAGATATAACCGGTTTCTACACACTAGTGTCCATTAAACATCAGTTTGAATCCAGACCTTTAAATATGGCATTGCGTATAAGCAGACGGCCCCCTTTCGCCGCGAGAGAAAAGTGGCGCTGCTGTTAAAAGGAGGCTTTGTCTCGGTCGAGAAGAGCGCCTGACAGGGCCACAAAAGCGCGGGCCCCATAAATCAAGTCGCATCGCGCGTCCATTTCCGCGGCCCCTGGACACTTGCCGATAACGCCCCGGCTTTAATTGAAAGCCCTGGCATTGCGCACCCGCAGGCAAATAGGTGAAGATGAAGGCCACCACTCGCGTCTGTCCTTAGAAAAAATAAACTTTTTTCGGTGACAAGATAGGCATTTCTTAAAACACGAACTTATTTCGGAGGTTTTTCTCCCCACTTTCTTTGACAAAAATGAAGTTTTCGAGTTAAAGGCTATGTTTCTCTATTTTTTTTCGTTTTATAGAAATAAAATGATTATTATAACTTTATTCTTATAAATAAAGAGTTTCGTTAACCATTTTTTTTTTATTAATATTTTTTTCTCTCGTTACAATGAAAACTTATTTATTTCATTTAACTAAGCATGTTATTTCTTTAAGTTTCCTACAGAATATACAACATTTTAATTATATGATTCATAAAATTTGGTATAGTTGCAGTTTATATAAATTCAAATTACAGTGCTCTTTTTTATAAGAGCATGTAAAATTTTCAAGAAACAGCCATTCTCACGCGGAAATTTTAAAAATGACAAGTACATTAATTCAGAACATAAAGCCAAAAAATGCTATCATTGAAAAAAGATAAATCTCAGAAACAAATAACGTAAAACAAGAAAAAAATTCATATTTTTATGATATATGAGAATACTTCATGGTGTTATGAAACATTACAAACATAAATTTAAGTTCAGTTTCATTACGTAATATCTTAGGAGAAACTATCATGCTGTTGAAGATGCAATAAAGTATACATAGTATTAATGATTCACTTCTTGGTAAATGATGTGGGAATCGCTTTTTTTATACCACTTCTATTGATGGTTTGTTCACAGAACCAGTCAGAACTTGAAGTGAGTGAGTGAATATAAAGGTTATTGGGGCAAGAGCCAGATGTGGCTATGCTGTGCCAAACAAGATTTAACTGTAGTCTAGACGTTAAAAAG